>JAQHUG010000318.1:2202305-2212413 GCA_028555095.1 Dicrostonyx torquatus
TACGCCTTTAATCCCAGCACTTGGGAGGCAGAGGCAGGCGGATCTTTGTGAGTTCGAGACCAGCCTGGTCTACAAGAGCTAGTTCCAGGACAAGCTCCAAAGCTACAGAGAAACCCTGTCTCGAAAAACCAAATAAATAAATAAATAAAAATTAAAAAAAAAAATGAAAGAAACACAGAAGTTCCAGTAGTTAATTATATCTCAATAAAGCCAGAAAAAATTAAAATAACAAGCCAGGCAGTGGTGGCACAAGCCTATAGTCCCAGCACTTGGGAGGCGGAGGCAGGCAGATCTCTGTGAGTTCAAGGCCAGCCTGATCTACAGAGTGAGTTCCAGGACAGCCAGAGCTACAGGGATAAACCGTCTTGAAAAACCTTCTTTCCTTCTCATCCCTGCTACGTGAGTGCTGACTACAGCACAGGCCAGCATACCAGCTGGCCCCCAACTCCTCTGCTCAAGAGTCCCCTACCAGTCTCTGTGACTGGCTGGGACTGCAGGCCTGTGCCATGTGTGGGTCAAACAGACTGACAGCTCTTACACACTCCCCCTCTTACCAGTGATTTCTTCAGGCGCTCGTATTCAGGCAGATATTCCCTGGAGAAAGAAAAGCCTTCTAAGTTCCTCTCCTGAGAGACCCACACTGCCCACCCCTACCTATCACTTCTGTTTGCTTAAAAACCTCCAGCAACAAGAGCTGACATCGCCAGTCTACCCCTGTGGAATTCAACAACTCCTGATGAAGACACCACAGCTGAGGGGCAAGGGGCCCATGCTGGTGTGAGGAAGCTGAGAAGACGGGCTGCTGCTTGGGAAGGCCAATGTCTAAGGAAGTGATGGCCCTGAGCGACAACAAGACACACTCCTGAGCCTGGGAAACACACACAAAACCCTTGACGGCTAATCAGTGGGAAGATAATGGTGCCTGGCAACCACAGAGTCATCCTTAGGATCAAACTATGAAGCCAAAGCTGTATGCCAACAGGCAGTCTATGAAGTCATGGTCCCAGTGTCACAAGTGTTCTCCTTTAGGTGAATGGGGTCCCACTGTCAGTATGACAACAGTTGTAACAGACTTTCATGAACTGTCTCTATGATGGGGAAATCACTATGCTAGAACTTCGCATATATGTCTCCAAATAATACAGCAACCCCAGTGCCAAATCCACACCACAGCTGTCTCTACAGCTGATGTCTTACAGGGACAGAACTATCGTCTTTTGTTTCTGAACTTCTACAGTCTTTTGTCCTACAATAACAGACCTGAGAAGTTGCTCTCAAAGCTTGCAGTAGCTACCAAGTGGCTCTTCTCAGAACAGGCTTGATGGCCCCTGCCTGGCAACCACCAAGACCAGTGAACATTTTATATTTCTATCTTTTTAAAGACAGGAACAGACCCTGGTTCCTCCTGAGCGTAGGCAGGTCTAATATACATATGCAAATAATTACACTTTACACAGAAGATGGAAATGCTTCTCCTGGCCAGACGACTACAGTATGAGAATGGGGTGATGAGGAACGCATCGAGAGCCCTTCCTTCCTACCTTTCGTACTCTTCTGCAGCACTGGTGACTTGAACACAGAGCTTATCGAAGCCGGTGCCCACCACAGCAGAGACACCCACCACCTGCCAAGAAGTAGCATGAATTTGCATGCTAGACAAAGGCTCTACTGCTGAGCTGCTCCCAGCCCATGAGCAGTGCAGCAGTGTGTAGAGCACTACCGAGAACAAATGTACTTTACAGAATGAAAGCTGGTTCAACGCCAGCGAAGGCTACAGCAAGACAATCTCTGCAGCCACTATCACTGTGATAGGAGATAAAACCTACCCTGAGCGAGCTGTAAAACTCATCTAACACCAGGCTCATGGAACGAGTCAGGTTACTGACGTAGGTGGTCTCTTGGTTCAAGGCATCTTGGAAAGTCTCAAAATCCTGCATCCACTCCACTGCAAAGCTGTGGTCAATGATGTCAGTCTGTGCCAGAGAGAAGGCGGTCATCAGCACAACTAAGCCATGGCAAAAGTGATGTAAGTAGTGACAGCAAAGAACTCATCACCCACAGATGTTCTTTCTCTGGAGCCCGTTCCCAGCTCCACTGCAACAAACCGTAAAGCAATCTGCCTACCTCTGATCAGTATTTCCAGAGGACTGTGCCTCTACTGACAGAAGCCCTGATGCTGAGGGATGGCTGACACACTCTGGGTGACAGTCCCTGTCAGCCCTGCAATCTGCCTACCTCTGATCAGTATTTCCAGAGGACTGTGCCTCTACTGACAGAAGCCCTGATGCTGAGGGACGGCTGACACGCTCTGGTTGACAGTCCCTGTCAGCCCTGCAATCGCTGGGGGAAAGGCAGCACCAAATATACACTCCATCTGGTGGCACCTACTTCCCTGATGTGCCTCTGGCTTTCTGCAGTAAAATCTTGATGTGCTGACAGCACTAAAACCTTTTCACACCTACAGACCTTCTAACATCAGTCAAGACTCTGTGTTAAAGACATGTTGAACTCCCCACAGGAAGTACTCACTTACTTTGTTCATGACCACAATGAAAGGCAGCTTGGTTTTGTACAAGATGCTGAAAAACAAAACAAATCAAGCACAGAGCCAGCATTATTAAAGAATTGAAGTATATAATGTCACATGCTTGTAATTCCAGCATTCAGAAGGTAGAGGCAAGAAGTTCATGAGTTCAAGGCCAATTAGGGCATATAGTGACAGTTTGTTTCTTAAAAAACAAAACAAACTAAAGGTATTCAAGCTCTGAGAACTAAGTAAAGACAACAGAGCCTTCAGACTGAAGGGTAGGTGGTATGCAGTCTCCTCTGCCAAAGGACAATGACCACCACCATCAACCCCATACCATGTCTTGATATTGATCCTTTTAATATTTTAACAATTCTCTAATTTGTAGAACCTATTTTTTTTTTTTTTTTTGGTTTTTTGAGACAGGGTTTCTCTGTGGCTTTGGAGCCTGCGCTGGAACTAGCTCTTGTAGGCCCGGCTGGTCTTGAACTCACAGAGATCCGCCTGCCTGTGCCTCCCGAGTGCTGGGATTAAAGGCGTGCACCACCACTGCCGGCTTAGTTCTCTAATTTGTTATTCAAGTGGAGGGAGTGAGCATTTATGAATACCCAAAATGGATGGTTACTCTGGTAGGCACTTTTACATGTATGTATATATTTGAGAAATTTCCCACATTTACTGAGGTAAATGCACAAGATAAACTTACATATACTTAAGGTATGCACGATGAATTGTTTCTAAAGTTGATCTCCCCGCCCCCTTTACTGATTTAGTGTCTGCAGTCCTGATGGCTGACCCAGGCTGGGAACGCGAGAGGCACACCCTCTCCTGCTGAGCTACATTCCCCGTCCTCTGACATTCTGAGCTATGAATACACTGTGAAATTACTAGTCAGGATAATCAAGCAGCTGTGTTTTACTCACTAATATGACTGTGGAACAATGCTATCTTTCCATGTGGATCAGGACTTCTTGCATCCAATATGATGTTTATTCCAAGACCTATCTATCACATTGGTGATGGCTCCTGTCCATTCCCCAATTAAAGCATCAGTTTCCGTAACACTCTCCATCAACATCAGTCTGAACTCACTCACAGTGAACCAACCATGAAGCATCCTTTTTCTCCCAGTGTAACATCTGGGATAAACTAAATGAGATAACATTCGGATTATAACTAAAATCTGTTAACACTGTTCTTAATGTTATGGCAGGGTCTTACTCCATAGTCTGTGCTGGCCTTGAGTGTGTCCTCCTTCACCTCCTGACGTGGAATGTATTACCACACCTGGCTTTGACAAACTTTTTATTAGGAGTGTCTCCTCATGTTACATTTTTACATTACTTATACAAAACCTAAGCACTATTGACACTAGAGAACTCTCTGTTCTATCCAGACTTGGACCTCACCCAGCTGGGAATAATTACCATCTCTTTCTCTGACAGACGAGGAAGGAGGATGCTGAGAGAAAAGCCAACAGTACATGCCTCTATTTATGGCCTTCTCCTAACCGAGTAGTAAATACAAATCATCACAAACCCAGGGGTATAGAACCAGGACTCAAAAAAGTCAGAGAAAATAAAGCTGGAGAGATGGCTCAGCAGTTAAGAGCATTTACTATTTTTACAGAGGACCCAGGTTCAGTTCCCACCACCGACACGGTGACTCACAATTGCCTGTAACTACAGTTTGAAAAGATGTGCCCACCTCTTTTAGCCTCCAGAGGCTCCTGCACAGATGTGGTAGACATACCTCACACAGGCCCACACACATGTAAATAAGTAATGTCTTTAAAAAATAAAAAGTAGAAAGAGGAAAAAGCCTCACAGCTGACAAAAGACCATGTCTACCAAGCATCGGTTACCTGCATGCATACAGCATATTGGACATGAAGGTCACTGGGTTGGTACTCCGTGATGTGTCCATGACGTAGATGACCACTGTGGGAAATGAGGATGCCTAGAACCACAGAATACGTAAAGTCTTAATCAGGAGGCTCATTACCTGCTCCCATGCTTCCTCCCTTCTTGCCAAGAGAGAACGAGGTTGACCAGGTGTGCAGAGCCTAGCCTCTCCATCTCACTCAGCACCAGGCAGTAAACAAAGGCTGAACGAATTCTCCAGATGCTCTCATGAAGACCCAGAACACTCACCAGGGCCTCAGTGATGATTGTCCCAGAAGCTGACCAGGTGAATACTTCAATCTGTCCGGGTGTGTCAATCAAGACATACCTGGGTCAAGGAGACCATTAAAGAGGTGTTATACTTGGGCAATTCTGAAGATTTTCCATCACAGAGAAAGCTCAATGTCTACTGATCCAAGATAGCATAACCTCTGCACATTCATTACCCAACACAGTCCTATTGTGCCCAAAAGTTAGATATTCCCAAGAGCTCACTCCAGGTCCAAGATTCATGCCACTGACAAGAAACAGCACAGCCAAGCTGCTGTAAACAATCAGAGGAAACTGTGATGATTGCAGAATCACTGCACTACCAAGGAGACATGAGGAAAACCAGAATGACACTCTCTGGGGAACCATCCTGTTTCTTAAGGACAAGAATGAGGAATGGAGGGTTGGCGAAGGAATGAAGGAATGAAGGAATGGAGGATACTGCCTATAGAAGTCTAAAGTTGACTGCAGCGATAGCTATACAATCCTATGGACGTACCAGAACTCACTGATTCGTACACTTCGATGGCGTGTAAAATGTACCTTAATAAATATACTTTTAGAAACAGGCAAACTTGGAGATAGGGTATAAGTCAGTGTAGAAAAAAGGCTGTGCATCTGTGCATGGGCTTAGGGTGTTCAACATCCTGGGGCCAAGACCCATGAAAATAAATCAGTAAGAAAGTTAATTAATAAATATAGAACAGACACTAGGGAAACAGAAAGGGAAATTAGGGAGTGGCTAATGGGTGGGGGCTGTGTGAAATTAAGCAATCATGATCTATGCACCAGTATGTAAATATAATAAAATATACTTTAATAAAAAAAAACTTCACAGAATGTGATCTCTAAAAAGCCTGTTTTGGTGGTGGTGCACGCCTTTAATCCCAGGACTCAGGAGGCAGAGCAGGTGGATCTGAGTTCAATGTTAGCCTGATCTACATAGCAAGTTCCAGGATAGCCACGGCTACACAGAGAAACCCTGTCTCAAAAAACCAAACTAAAACAACACAAAAAACTTTTATTATTTTTTCTTAGTGAGCCTAGCCTTTAACAAATGAGTCATCTCTCCAGCCCTTGTTATTTTTTCTAATCAAAACAAAGATCTACTTCAATTATAATCCCATCTTTGTAATACTTTATACATAGAATAGGTGAAATGCCAATCACGGAACAATAGTAATTGGTACTGGGACTGAGAATGACAGTTTCACGTTTTAAATATTATGTATCCTTTTTTTTTTTTTTGAGACAGGATTTCTCTGTGGCTTTGGAGCCTGCACTGGAACTAGCTCTTGTAGACCAGGCTGGTCTCGAACTCACAAAGATCCGCCTGCCTCTGCCTCCGAGTGCTGGGATTAAAGGCATGCGCCACCACCGCCCAGCTATGTATTCTTTTAAATAACTTCCTTATTACATTTATTTAGTTTACATGTGAAAGTATAGAGCTACAGAAAGCATGTGGGGGCCATAGGTTAACTTGTAGAAGTTCTCTGCTTCCACTACCCGGGTCCCAGGAAGCAGACTCTGGTTTGGTGGCAAGTGCCTTTGCCTACTGAGCCATCCCATGGCCCGTGGTTTTAATTTTTTTTTTCTTTCAGACAGGATTTCTCTGTGTAACCCCAGCTGTCCTAGTGAATTCTTTATAATGAGCATGCCTCTTTTGTTGCTGTTGTTTTGTTTTATAAAACAGTAAATTATTTTTCTCCCTTAGAAAAAGTAAACATATCAAAATTTAATAATAGTTAATGAGATATGAAGTATTCCCCATCATGGTAGACTGTGTTCCCTCAAATGATGAGCAAATGTCTTTCTCCCTAAATCTGAGAAAGGAGAAAGAATAAGTGTCCCTCCAAAAGTCATGTAAAATAAAGAGAAGTGTTGGGCGGGGGTCACTGGAACTGGGAGTAATCCTCTATTAAATATCATCTCAACGATTTTCTTGTCCCGTCTTTGTTTTCATTTCTAATGACTCGTTAACAGTTTTTCACAGTCTACAAGTGTGTCAGTGACAGGCAGTAGATGAGCAGGCATTGAGACCAGCTACCTGAATGTGTTCTGGGCCTTCTCGATAAATTTCATCACCTAGAAGAAAAAGATGTCAATTGTAAACAGGATCTAATTCCAACACAACACCAGAGGTCACCCTCCAGGGTGGCATACGTTAAATCACCATCACAAAGCACAACCCAATGACACCAAGCAAGGGACTTCTCAAGGAAGCAGAGCCACAGCCACAATTCTGCTACCTGGACCACAGGGCCAAGACCTGATCTGTCAGTGAGAAGTCAGGGTCCCTGGCACACTGGCCATATTTGTTTGTTTTAAAAAGCCAGGTCAAGCTGTGTTATCCAGGCATACTGTGAACTCCAGGCCCGTTCAGCCTCCTGAGCTGGGAATTCTGGTACAAACCATGCTGCCTGGCTGTCGTCAAATGTTCATGTCTCAAGCAGCAGAATCAGAGTAAAATATAATGACTATAAGCCACTCTCATGGGAGTGACAGAGAAAGCAAAGAGGTTACAAGAAAAAAGTGTCATTGTTTCACCGTCCCTTGCTGTAGCTAACCGCAGTGCCCCGTACCCTCTGTAACACCATAAGCCAATAGCAGGCCAGAGAAAGAACCCAGGTCTCTTGGGTTTTGTTTTGTTCTCACAAACATTAAATGTGCAGGACCCACCACACTTAAGAGGCTATTGTCTACCAAAATGCCTGCTTATTTTTGTTATGTCTCCACTTTTGCTGCCCTGCTTATTCTATGTGATCAGACGAGAGCACACGAGAGTCAGGTTTTACAGTGCCATGCCTATAAATGTAAAGAAAGTCTTACCTGATCAAATCTGGTAGCAAAGAGATTGAGTGAGGTCACTATGCCACCATTTGGCCCAAGTCCATATCTGAGCATTCAGTTAAGGATTTAAATTACACAAA
The DNA here is from genome assembly GCA_028555095.1 of Dicrostonyx torquatus. NCBI lineage: Eukaryota > Metazoa > Chordata > Mammalia > Rodentia > Cricetidae > Dicrostonyx > Dicrostonyx torquatus. The sequence continues at coordinate 2,209,937 of JAQHUG010000318.1, forward strand.
TGAGAATATATAGTTCATACCTAGATTGTCATTCATCAAACAGCATTATGTTCAATTTTAACATTATGTTCAGTATATAACAAACAGTATTAGTGTTCAATTAATGGATACCGGCAACCCAGTCTTTGACAATCATATGACCTTAGTGTTACAAGAATCATTTACTAGCAAGGTCCTCCTTGTTCATCTATCATTTTAGGAATGGTCATACAAGATAAAGACAACAGAATAGCCAAAATTTAGTAAAGACACAGATGTGTCAAACAGTGACAGACTGCTGGCATCAGTCATTAAAATCATCCCAGCACTCGGGAGGCAGAGGCAGGCTGATCTCTGTGAGTTTGAGGCCAGCCTGGTCTATAAGAGCTAGTTCCAGGACAGGCTCCAAAGCAACATAGAAACCCTGTCTTGGAAAAACCAAAAAAATTAAAAAAAAAAAAAATCATCTATGGGGTCAGACATGGTAGCTCAACGCCTTCAATCCCAGCACTCAGGAGGCGGAGGCAGATCTCTGAATTTCAGGCCAGTCAGAGCTACATGTAACACTCTTTACTCTGATCCTCACTAACTAAGCTACCTAAAGTTACTTACAGTGAGCCACATGTCACATGGATATCAGTTCATAGGAATTAATCCAACTAAACGTATTGTTTTTGAGTGTCCGGGTCAAATTCATAGTTATCGATGACTATCTCACCCAAGGCAACATCATTTCACTGGGTCCCAGCAGTTACCAAGTGGCCACTCATTTACTCATCTCTAATTACAATCCCTGTGGTCTGAGCATGCTAAGAAACTGAAATCAAATGGCAAGGAAGTATTGCTTGAAATCTCTAATCTCTCCTACATTCACCTTATTTATCTGACATTTTTCTAATATGATGACTTAAAAGGAAACTGAGTTTTCCACTTGTATATTTCAGTTTGACAAGCAAACCACTCCCTCAAAGTAGGGAGCAATTCTGCTGGAACTAGTCAGTCCCTGGCAGATGAGGAAAACGATACTGCTTCATGACTTCTTTATACTTCACTGTGTCACGAATATCTGAGGGGAAAAGAGAGATAGTGGTTTATTTTCTGAGGCATGGTCTCAGTTGTCCAGACTGGCTTTGAACATTTCATGTAGCCCAAACTGTCCTCAAACTCTGAGCAATTCTCCTGCCTCAGTCTCCTGGGTGCTGAGGTTGCAGAGGGTCTCACCATAACTGACTTAGGCTTCTTAACAGGTATTTTCTTTTTTTTTTTTTTTTTAATTTTTATTTATTATGTATACAATATTCTGTCTGTGTGTATGCCTGCAGGCCAGAAGAGGGCACCAGACCTCATTACAGATGGTTGTGAGCCACCATGTGGTTGCCGGGAATTGAACTCAGGACCTTTGGAAGAGCAGGCAATGCTCTTAACCGCTGAGCCATCTCTCCAGCCCCTAACAAGTACTTTCTTATACCTTTCTCCACTTACAGTGGCTTCCTTCCTGACTAAGAGAACCACTGAGTATCCTGTGAAGAATGTTAGGCTCCTGGGTGTGATGGTGCACACTTTTAATCCCGGCACTCATGAGGCAGAATCAAGCAGATCTCTGTGAGTCTGAGACCAGCTTGGTTTACAAAGTGAGTTCCAGGACAGCCAGGACTACACAGAGAGACCCTGTCTCAAACAAACAAAAAAAGTTCTTAATTATGATTGATACTGTCTGAAACAAGATTTTAGACAATTTCAATGGAAGTGGGCACATACACAGGGAAAAAACAAAACAAACAAAAAACCTCAAACCAAAAACTACTGCCTGATAATAAAGGCAACCTACCCACTAGGGGCTGGAGAGCTGGTTCAGTGATTAAGAATACTTGAGGCTCTTGCAGGGGACCCAAATTCAGTTCCCAGCTCACAAATGTCTCCAAGTCCCGTTCCAGGGGTTCTAGCACCCTCCTCTGGCCTCTGAAGGAACCAGGCACATACCATGGTGCACAGATGCAGGTAAAACATCCACACACATAAAACAAAAATCAATGAATGAGAAGAAACCTACCCACCAGTCTGAAGATGACAAATACTACAATTTTATCCTCAAGTTTCAATAGGAAAGTTTTTTCCATATCTTCTGAAAATGATTTATAATTCTTAAAGCAAGATCTCCTCCCACCCCTTAATTTGTATATTTGGGGTATAAGAAATTTAATAAGATTAACAAGTGACAGTTACAGTCTGGGATCAGGAAGCCTGAGCCCAGCAAGAACCGTGTCCCTGGATCACATGAATCTACCACTCACCCCCATTTTTTTCTCTCTTTAAAAAACAACAAACAGCCGGGTGGTTCACCCATAAAAAGACACAGGCTGCCGGGAGGTGGTGGCACACGCCTTTAATCCCAGCACTCGGGAGGCAGAGGCAGGCGGATCTCTGTGAGTTTGAGACCAGCCTGATCTACAAGAGCTAGTTCCAGGACAGGCTCCAAAGCCACAGAGAAACCCTGTCTT
>JAQHUG010000319.1:9144-20729 GCA_028555095.1 Dicrostonyx torquatus
CAGTGAGAGAGAAATGGTTTTAAGAGAGCCTTAGAGAGCAGGAGGAATTTTAGGAAATTAGAATAAATACAGGCCCTCGCTGAAAAATAAGAGGAGCCTTTTAAACTGTGATGGTGTGAAGGCTTGTTTCTTTCCGTGCGTCTCCGAGCACACATTTGGGGAAGAGCTTCAGTTTCTATGTTGGGGCAACGGTCCCTGACAGATGTCTAATTTCTTTAGTTCTTTATATATTTTGGAGATGAGTCCTCTGGTATGAGGTTGCTGAAGTTTTTTTTTTCCCCTTCAGCAGGCTGGCTTTTAGTCTTATTGACTGTGTCCTTTGATTTACAAAAGATTCTCAGTTTCAGGAGATCCAATTTATTTATTGTTTCTCTCCATGTCTGTGCTACTGGGGTTATATTTAGAAGTGATTTCATGTGCCCATGCATTGAAAGTTACTTCCCACTTTCTCATTTTTCAGGTTCAACATGGTCCTATTTATATGGAGGTCTTTAATCCATCTGGACTTCAGTTTTGTGCATGGGGCAGATATGGATCTATTTTTATTCTTCTACATGTTAATAACCAGTTATGCCAGAACAATGTGTTGAAGATGCTTTTTTTTTCTCCATTGTATATTTTTAGTTTCTTTGTTAAAATTTAGGTGTTCATAGGTATGTGGATTAATATCTGGGTCTTCAATTTCATTCCATTGGTAAACCTCTCTGTTTTTAAGCCAATACCAAGCTATTTTCATTAGTGTAGCTCATAATAGAGCTTGATTTCAGGGACGGTGGTGCTTCTGGAGGTTCCTTTATTCTTCACGATAGTTTAGGCTATCCTGTGTTTGTTGTTGTTGTTTTGTTTTTCCATATGAAGTTCAGTATTCTCCTTTCAAGGCCTATGAAGAATTATGTTGGAATTTTGATGAGAATTGCATTGAATCTATATGCAATTTTTACTATGTTAATTCTTCTTATTCAAGAACATTGGGGATCTTTTCTTTTTTCTGGTGTCTTCTTCAATTTCTTTCAAGGGCTTAAAGTTCTTGTTGAATAGGTCTTTCACTTTTTAGGTTAGTGTTATCCCAAGGTGTTTTATGTTATTTGCGGCTATTGGGAAGGATGATTCTTCTCTAATTTCTTTCTCACTTTCTTTATCATTTGTATATAGGAGGGCTACTGTTTTTTTTTTTTAGTTGATCTTGTGTCCTGCTATTTTACTGAAGGTATTAATTGGGTATAGAAGTTCTCTACTAGAGATATTTAGGGTCACTTATGTAGAGTACCATATCATCTGAAAATAATGAAAGTTTGAATTCTTCATTTCAAATTTTAATCCCCTTGATCCCTTTTGCTGTATTTATGATCTAGTCAGAACATTGAATAGATATGGATAGAGTTAACAGCCATGTCTAGTTCCTGATTTTAGTGGAATTGTTTTGAGCTTCTCTCTCTTTTAGTTTTATGTTGGCTGTTAGCTTGCTTTTTTCAGCATCTAATGAGATGATTGTATGCTTTTTTCTTTAAGGTTATTTATATGGTGGATTGCATTAATAGATTTTTACATGTTGAACCATCCCTGCATCTCTGGAATGAAGCCAACTTGATCATGGTGGAATATTTTTTGATATGTTCTTGAATTCAGTTTAAGAAACCTAGCACTAGAGAAATTCCTAAAAATTCACAATAATGACCCTCAGCTAAGACCCTAAAAAAAACAGGAGAGTGTGTCTGACCTGGCTTTGCCCTGTAGTCAGACAGATGAATACCTTATATATCACCATAAAACCTTCATCCAGAAACTGATGGAAATATGAGTGGAGACCTGCTTTGGGAGCACTGACTGAGTTCTCAAAGCCCAGTTAAAGAGTGGGAGTAATGAAAATATGAGCAAAGAGTCCAAGACCATGATGGGTTCACTCACTCAAATAGTTTACCTGATCTAATTGGAGCGTACCAACTCTAGTCTGACAGGAAAGAAAACAGCAGATATCCAAACTAGTCCTGCTGAATGTGGGAGAGAGTTGTTTGGCTTGGGCAGACTGCTGGGCCATAGCCAGTGGCACCAGATTTATCCCTGCAGCTTGTAATAGATTCTTTGGAAGCTATTCTCTTTGGATGGATACCTTGCTCAGTGTAGATATAGTTTGGAGGCCCTCAGACCTTCCCCAAAGCAGTGTGCCTTCTTCTTTCCGAAGGGTGGATGAGGGTTTGAGTAGATGGCTAAGTGGAGTGAAGGGAATGGGAACTGTAATTGTTCTATAAAATAAAAAAATATTGTTTGTTTTCTTTTTAAATAAATAAATAAATGAGTAAATGTCTTGGAGAAATCAGGGATACAAGAAACATACCGAAACATAATAAAGGCAATATACAACAAGCCAACAGCCAGCATCAAACTAAATGGAGAGAAACTCCCAGTAATTCCACTGAAATCAGGAACAAGACAGGGTTACTGACTCTCTCCATATCTATTCAATACAGTTGTTGAGGTCCTAGCTAGAGCAACAAGACACAAAATCGAGATCAAGTGGATACAAAGTGGAAATGAAGAAGTCAAACTCTCACTGTTTGCTGATGATATGATAGTTTTACATAAGTGACCCCATAAATTCTATCAAGGAACTTCTACAACTTATAAACACTTTAAGTAATGTAGCAGAATACAAGATTAACTCAAAAAAATCTGTAGCCCTCTTGTACACAGATGATAAAAGGGGTGGGGAAGAAATCAGAGAAACAACACCCTTCACAATAGCCACAAATAGCACAAAATATCTTGGAAAAACTTCAACCAAACAAGTGGAAAACTTGTATGACAAGAACTTTAAACCTTTGAAGAAAGAAATTGAGGAAGACACCAGAAAGTAGAAAGATCTCCTATGCTCTTGGGTAGGCAGAATTAATACAGTAAAACTGGCAATCTTACCAAAAGTAATCTACAGATTCAATGCAATCAGCATCAAAATCCCAGTAAAATTCCTCATAGACCTCAAAAGAATGATATTCAACTTCATATGAAAAAGCAAAAAACCAAGAATAGCTAAAACAATCCTGTATAATAAAAGAACTTCTGGAGGCATCACAATCCCTGACTTCAAACTGTACCACAGAGCTACAGTGCTGAAACCAGCCTGGTATTGGCATAAGAACAGACAAGAAAACTAATGGTACTGAATAGAAGACCCAGATATTAATGCATACACCTTCAAACGCCTGATTTCTTTTACAAAAAAGCAAAGAATATCAAAATGAAAAAGGAAAACATATTTAACAAATGTTGCTGGAATAACTGGACATCAACATTTAGAAAAATGAAAATGGACCCATATCTATCACCATGCACAAAACTCGTGTCCAAATGGATCAAAGGCTTCAACACAACACTGAACCTTATAGAAGACAAAGTTAGAAATACACTTGAACACATTGGCACAGGAGACCATTTCCTAAATATAATCCCAGCAGCACAGACATTGAGAGAAACAATAAATGGGACCTCCTGAAACTGAAAAGTTTTTGTAAAGCAAAGGACACAGTCAACAAGACAAAATGACAGCCAAAAGAATGGGAAAAGATTTTCATTAACTCCACATCAGACAGAAGTCTGATTTCCAAAATATATAAAGAACTCAAAAAATTGGTCATCAAAATAACAAATAAACCAATAAAAAATGGAGTAAGGCCTAAACAGAGAACTCTCAACAGAGGAATTTAAAATGGCTGAAAGACACATATGGAAATGTTCAACATCCTTAGTCAACAGAGAAATGTAAATCAAAATAACTCTTGAGAGTCCATCTTATACCTGTAAGAATGGCCAAGACCAAAACACTGCTGACAACTTATGCTGGAAAGGTTGTGGGAAAAAGGGAACATTCTGCGTTGCTAGTGGAAATGCAAGCTCGTACAGCCTCTTTGAATGCGAGTGTTGCAATTTCCCAGAAAATTAGGAAACAACCTTCCTCAAGATCCAGTAATACCACTTTTGGTATATATCCAAAAGATGTTCCATTGTGCCACAAAGACATGTGCTCAGCTATGTTCATAGCAGCATTGTTTGTCATAGCCAGAACCTGGAAACAACCTAAATGCCCTCAGCTGAAGAATGGAAAAGGAAAATGTAGTACATTTACACAATGGAGTACCACATAGCAGAAAAATATAATGACATCTTGAATTATGCAGGCAAATAAATGGAGCTCGAAAATATAATTTTGAGTGAGGTAACCCAGACCCAGAAAGACAATTATCACATGTCTTCACTCATAAGTGGTTTTTAAACACAAAGCAAAGAAAACCAGTCCACAAATCACAATTCCAGAGAACCTAGACAACAATCAGGACCCTAAGAAAGACATATATAGATCTAATCTACATGGGAAGTAGAAAAAGACAAGATCTCCTGAGTAAATTGGGATCATGGGGACCTTGGGAGAGGGCTGAAAGGGAGAAGGGAGAGGAGAGGCAGAGGGGAGCAGAGTAAAATGTAGACTTCAATAAAAAAAAAAGTTTTGAAAGTAGAATTCAACAAAAAGAACCAATGAAGAAGACTCCAGCTGAAATGAACATGGTATTGTTACTCACTATCTTAATTAGATAATTCAGAGGAAAGCCTTCTTGGGGGAGGCTGATCATTTGTTTCCTGACTGCCCAGACTCCCAAAATAATCATAGAGATGTTGTATTAATTAAGTCACTGCTTGGCCTATTACCTCTAGCTTTTTATTGGCTAGCTCTTAAATTTAAATTCTACTAGGAACTTCTAGAAAGAATAACTTCAGCAAAATGACAAGGTACATAATCTACACATAAAAATCAGTAGCCTTTTCATATTCTACCAGAAAACACACTGAGAAAAAGATCATGGAATATTCCCTTTTACAATAACATCAAAATAGTAACAATTTGGAATAAACCTAACTAAAATGAGAACTGCAAGTCTTTGAAGAAAAAGGCTGAGAAAGACACTAGAAAATAGAAAGGCATTTCATGTTCATGGTAGAATTGGTGTTATGGAAATGACCATCCCACCAAAAGAAATTTATAGACTTGTTGTGGGACTCTTTATGAAATTAGAACTGAGAGTGGAAGAGAGGAGATGTATTTAGTAGATTGAAGCTAGGGCAGCTCCTGAAAGACCACAGTCTCAGATCCACTTGGCATTCTCATTTTATATTCTAAATTTACATGGCAAAGTGAACAGGAGGGAAATTTCACAGAAGTGTATGTGGCAGTCAACAGGTTGTTTTGAAGGGATATATTATAGTTGACAGGTATAGGCTTTTGTGGTCAGGTTGTTAAGGCCAACAGCTCATTGTTGTACCTTTTCCTCTAGGTCATTCTGTTTTAAGTAGCAAGTGAAGTCATGCTTAGAAATGGGCAGTACAAACAGTGTTTTATGTAAGCCACTAAATAAATCAACAAATCAATATTTGATAACTGGTCTTTTATGCCTTATTCTACTTCAGACTTAATGAAATGCCAATCAAAATATGCATGCACTCTTCAGAGAATTAGAAAAAATCTACTAATTTATATGGAACCAAAGAGACTACAAATAACTGAAGTAATTCTGAGCAAAATGGAGAAGCCTGAAGGGATTGCAATTTTCAATTTCAAGATACATCAGAGAGCTATAGAAAAAAATTAAAAATGAGGTACTGGTTAAAAAAAACCTGAATGTAGACCAATTGAATAAAACAGAGGACCCAGACATTAGTATTTGTGATTAGTATTTTCCATCTGATAGTTGACAAAGAGAAAAAACATACACTGGAGTAAAAGACAATATCCATTTACACAATGGAGTTCTATACAGCAGAAAAAATGACATCTTGAATTTTGCAGGAAAATGGATGGAGCTAGAAAGCATTATTTTCAGTGAGATAACCCAGACACAGAAGACAATTATCACATTTATTCACTCATAAGTAATTTTTAAATATAAAGCAAATAAAACCAGCCTACAAATCACAACCCCAAAGAACTTAGACAACAATGAGGATACTAAGAGAGAATTACGTAGAACTAATCTACATGGGAAGTAGAAAAAACAGGATCTTTTGAGTAAATTGGGAGCATGGGGACTTTGGGGGAGGATTGAAGAGGGAAGGGAAGAGGCAAAGAGGGGAGCAGAGAAAAATGTAGAGCTTAATATAAATCAATAAAATAAAAAAAGACTCTTAAAAATGGGGAAAAAGTCTCTTAAAAGTCCAAAGTCTCTCAGTCATGAGCTGTTGTAACTATAAAAATAAATAGGGGCTTCTTATTCTAGGAAAAAAGACCAAGGTGAAGTTACAACCAAAAAAACCGCAAAACCAAACTCTTATATTTTTGGTTGTGAGCCTAGCCTTTAACGGCTGAGCCATCTCTCCAGCCCTTCAAAACCAAACTCTAACAGTGTAAATAATCTAACGTAATTATGTGGAATAAATTCACAACCTTCTGGACTTCAAAGCATTTGAGCAGTTACACTTCCACATCTCAGGTTCCTACAACACACACTAATGGTGTGTTACATTCAGACATTCTCTAGGCCTCATCTAGCAGTGTTCATGGTTGTCATTCCATGGTCCCTGCATCTCCATTTCACTGTGATCTCCACAGGCTTCATGACTGACTTCTGTTCAGGCCCACCAACCCCACCATATGGTGGTGCCAGTTCTCAGTCTTCAGTTTCTCTCTATGATCTCTGTTATAGAGATTTGCATTGGTATAGATCTTGATTTATTGATGCAAATTTAAGGTCAAATATGTTATATTTATATGTATATTTCTGCTCTTGATTAAGGTGCTGTGATTATGTAGTTCATTTAACAAATATAGGTTAATAGATAATCATCTGTAATAGTCAAGATTGTTGTCATATTAGTTAGATTTTCTAGATGTTCAAAGATGAATTTCTTTTTTTTGTTTTTGTTTTTGTTTTTTCGAGACAAGTTTTCTCTGTAGCTTTGGTGCCTGTCTTGGAACTAGCTCTTGTAGACCAGGCTGGTCTTGAAATCACAGAGATCCGCCTGTCTCTGCCTCCCAAGTGCTGGGATTAAAGGCGTGCACAACCACCGCACAGCCAAAGACGTATTTCAAATGGATAGGTATTCTTCAAATCTTGTAGAGACCTTCAGAATATGGCATTTAAAATTCTTAAGAACTTAGGACTTTTCATGACAATGAGACACTTCTGATCCTGGCAGCACCAGATACTCCAAGAGTAACATGGGCACCAAAGAGGTTCCTTATGGAGTTGATTAACAGTTTGGGCAAGAAACCACTCTTGCCTGGACTGCTTCACTGGACATGCAGGAGCTGCAGAAAAATGACTGCTGTGATATGATCTTTCGGGTACCTGCTTCCTGAAAGAGTCTGCAAAACATTCTGCAGGATACATAAAAAGTAACTGGCAAATTGCTGATATAGACAGACATGTCTTTGAAATTTCCTGCTTCATGGAAAAGTCTGCAGGATACTTTGGTCCAGTAAATATGGATGTCCCAATGGTACAGAAGAACTTTGGGTGACTGTCCATGTAGTGGACAATTCCATAGTTTGTCAATTCCATAGTTTTAGAAGTTGCTTACAAAGCACTTCCTCTTTACTTAGGTAATATCATATCCTTCTGGGTCTTTGATGGAGTTAAGAAATTTATAGTTGTAGTTATAGTTTTCCTTAATTATAATAAAGATAAATATATATATATACAAATATATGTAATTCTTGTTTGCTACCAGTTATATGTAATTTTAATATGTTAAAGTATTTCTTTTTATTTAAACAAAAAAGAGAAGGTGATGTCAGAGTCCCCTCTGGGTGCTGTGATTACCATTAATGCATAAAAAAACTGCCTTGACTCGTTAATAGGAAAGAACTTAGGTAGGCGGGGAAGACTGGACTGAATGCTGGGAAAAAGAAGGGCAGGGTCAGAGAGATGTAATGGATCTGCCAACGGAGATGAACATGCCAAAATTTTGCTGGTAGGTCACAGCCTTGTGGTGATACACAGATTAATGGAGATGGGTTAAATTAAGATGTAAGAGTTAGCCAATAAAAAGTTAGAAATAATGGGCCAAGTGTTTAAAATAATATAGTTTCTGTGTGGTTATTTTGGTTCTGAGATGCCGAGATGAACAAGCGGTTCCCTTATGCAACAGATCTCTTCATTCAAAGTTTTTTTAATTAATTAATTAATTATTATTGATTTTATTGAGCTATACATTTTTCTCTGCTCCCATCCCTTTCTGCCCCCTCCAATTCAACCCTCTCTCAAGGTTCCTATGCTCTTTAATTTTCTCATCCATGGTCCCCATGTAGATTTTCTACTTCCCATATAGATTAGCTTCATGTATGTTGTGCTTAGGGTTCCTCATTTTTGTCTAGGTTCTCTGGGATTGTGATTTGTAGGCTTCTTCTTTTTTTTTTTTTGCTTTATGTCGAAAAGCCACTTATAAGTGAGTACAAATGATAATTGTCTTTCTGGGTCTTGGTTACCTCACTCAATATGATGTTTTCTAGCTCCATCTATTTTCCTGCAAATTTCAAGATATCATTTTTTTCATCCGTGTAGTACTCCATTGTGTAAATGTACCACATTTTCCTTGGGTCCAGATTCTGGCTATGATAAACAGTGGTGATATGTGTTGAGCACATGTCTTTCTTTTACAACTGAGAATCCTTTAGGTATATTCCCAAAAGTGGTATTGCTGGGTCTTGAGGAAGGTTGTTTCCTAATTTTCTGTGAAGTTGCCATATTGATATATAAAGGGGCTGTACCAGCTTGCATTCCTACCAGCAATGCAGGAGTATTTCCTTTACCCCATATTTTCTCTAGTATAAGTTGTCATAAGTGGTTTTGATCTTGATCATTTTTACACGTGTAAAATGGAATCTCAGGGTTGTTTTGATTTGCATTTCTCTGATGGCTAAAGATGTTGACCATTTCCTTAACTGTCTTTCAGCATTTTAGATTCCTCTGCTGAGAGTTCTCTGTTTAGAATCTACTCTTTTTTTTGTTGCATTATATGGTCTTTTGATGACCAATTTCTTAAGATCTTTGTATATTTTGGAGATCAGACCTCATTTTGATATGGGGTTGGTGAATATATTTTTCCATTCTCTATGCTGTCATTTTGTTCTGTTGAACATGTCCTTGTTTACAGAAGCTTTTTAGCTTCAGAGGGTCCCATTTATTATTTTTTCTCTCTCAGTGTATGTCCTACTGGTTTCATCCCAGAGATGCAGGGATGGTTCAACATACAAAGATCTATCAACCTAATTCATCATATAAACGAACTAAAAAATAAAAACCACATGATCCTCTTATTTGAAGCTGAAAAAGGTTTTAACAAAATACAACATCCCTTCATGATAAAGGTCTTGGAGATAACAGGGATACAAGGAACATGCCAAAATATAATAAAGGCAATATACAATAAGCCAACAGCCAACATCAATCTGAATGTAAGGAAACTCACAGCAATTCCACTGAAATCAGGAACAAGACAAGTGTGTCCACTCTCTCCATGGCTTTTAAATATAGTTTCTGAAGTCCTAGATAGAGAAATAAGACAACAAAAGGAGATAAAAGGGATACAAACTGAAAAAGAAGTCAAACTCTAAGTATTTGCTGATGTAATGATAGTTTACATAAACAACCCCCAAAAGTCTACAAAGTAACTTTTACAACTCATAATGCTCTCATTTGCTTTCATGACCTTATCAGTTCTACAGCTCTCATGCAGCCCAAACCAGTTGCATCTGGTAAATTGGTACACATATTACTATGAAAGACTGCCAGCTTGAGATTTATCTTTGTTTCTCTGCTAGACATTGGTTTTTGTCTGATACTGAGTAAACAATTCCCAGAGAACTTAAACTCAATGCTGCTGATCTCTTGTTAATCGGAGCTGAATTTTCAGCTTTAGCTAGTCAGTAACAATTGTTTCTATAAAACAAATTTTGCTTGAGTTGTGCTTTTCCTATTAATCATGATTTTTCTGCTCTTACTGACCAAATACATTGTAAATACAAAATGTCACGTGAACACCCCTTATAGCCTAGGTATTGTGAAACTTCACTTTGAAACACCACAAACCAAATTTCCACCATCTGGGCTGCAATCAGTAGCAAGCTGCTGCTGAATAGTTTACTGTGGTTTTAGACCTCAGTGGCTTCTCTAGTACACAGCTCCAAATGCTTTTATAATTCCCCCCATAGAACATAGATGTATCATAGCAATTGCTATGCTACCTATTTCTCTTTCAAGGTTTCTACTATTGTAGTAAACTTCATGGACAAAAACACAGCTTGTAGAACAAATTATTTTTACCTTATATCTGATTGTCTATCATGAAAGGATGTTGGACTTGAAATATCAGTTGAGAACCTGGAGGCAGGAGATGAAGTAGAAGCCATAAAGAAGAACTACTTGCAATTTGCTGTCTATATTTTGATCTGCCCTGTACAGTACAGTCTACCTCCATGAGGGTGGATTGTATCATCCTGTTAATAATCAATCAACAAAGTATCCATGCATACTTGCCTGTATGCCAGCCATTTACTCATGTGGAGCTCAGTTTGTGTCAGATTGACAGAAGACTAAAAAAGGAGATGCACAATTTAAAATGAGGTCAGACACAGATCTACACAGAAAACTTCCTCTATTATCATCTGCATATGAAATTGAGACTAGATTTCTCTTTCAGTACTTTGATGTGTAACAAAGAGAAAAAGCATTTGCAAGCAGGATTGCTCATCTAAGATTCAATGTTCAAATGCTGTTGGAGTTTCAGCAGAGACTGATCTCATTGTTAACCATAATATTGAAACATTTTTGCAGTCCTTGATTTTTCTCTCAGAAGTTAAGTTAGTGTAATAGGATTACAAAATATCAACCTTGCAGTTATTAGGCCTTTCTAATGTGCTCAGACTCAGCAATTAACTATTGTTTGAACTTTATAACATTTGAGACCCATCATAAAGCACACAGTATTCAACATCAAAGGATCCAATACTAAAACATATATAATTATTACTAAAGAAATTTGAAAGTTTTATTGACTCCTAAAATCTAGGAATAAATGTTGTAATTGGTAATTTGCTACAGATGACTGAGATTCTGAGAGTGGAGGAGCAAAAACTTTAGCAAATAATATATTCCATAGTAGACATATGGAAAGCCTGGTAATTGGTTCCAAGAACTCCAGAATATACTGGAACCTCTGACTGACATAATCCTTTTGATAATATAGTATATTGTTTGCTTGTATCTTATGGACATCATCAATGTTTTCCTTAAATAAGATAATTATTTGTGTCTCCTAATATAATTGTATATTGAAATTCAGTAAATGTATTAGACAGTCTATGGTAACAAAACCAGAAAATAATCCTACAATTTGTCAATCAAGCTGTAGTTTTTATATTTTCATAAGGAATCCATTAAACTGTGGATGTAGATTTATATAAAAGGGCCGGGTGGTGGTGGCGCACGCCTTTAATCCCAGCACTCGGAAGGCAGAGGCAGGCAGATCTCTGTGAGTTCGAGACCAGCCTGGTCTACAAGAGCTAGTTCCAGGACAGGCTCCAAAGCCACAGAGAAACCCTGTCT
>JAQHUG010000319.1:100560-131133 GCA_028555095.1 Dicrostonyx torquatus
ACTCTGGGGTGTGGGGTGCAGAAAAGCCGGGACCAATGTCCCAGCCTTGCAGCAGGCCAATTCCCGCGGGGAAACGGGGTCCCGCCAAGGGCAAGCCTTGTCCAGGGACCCTCTGGAATGTGGGACACAGCAAAGCTGGGGAAAGGGGATAGGATGTCTCCTAATCGAGCAGGGAGGCTGGGGGCTAGGGTAGATCTTACCCTGAGTTGAGCTGGTGGATCTGAAGCTGTGGCACTCACCAAGGACTCACAGCCATGAAAAGCTGCATTCTCCGCCAAAACAGTTACTTTTATAGATCATAAAAACCCAGTGTTCTAAAATTTGATTTCTGTCAATTTCACAATATATGTATAAGGTATTTAATTGTTTATCTCCAATAAAAAGATTAAATATTTACAATATATATCATGTTGAATATGTATCATATCATACATAAGTATATATGTGCATTATATACATAAGCTTAGATTTTAAACAAATTGCAGAAATATTCTATATATCTTAATTGTCAAAAAAACGTTTTAGATGATTGCATATAAAGGACATTTAGTGACGGGAGCTGGTTCATTGGTAAGCAGTGTACATCTGCAAGCAATAGTACATTAATCTAATTTCTAGGAAATTATAAAGAACATGACAGGCTTGTTTCTGCATGTCTGGAACTCCAAAATTTGGTATATAGGAAGAGGCAGGGGGATCCCCTCAGCTAACTGGAAAGCCATTCTAGGTGAACATATGAGCATTTGGTTCAATGGGACATCTCCTCTTAAGATTGTAAAGTAGGTGATTAGAAGTCGACACCCTAGTTCTTGCATTGACCTCCATATGCAGGCATGAATGTGTGTATCTAGTCATTCATGTAAAGATATCAACACAGATATTAACCAACTCTCACACAACAACTACACACACATAATCTTATTTGTATTCATCCATTCTTTTTTATTGACTCTTAATTTACTCTTAGGTATGAAACCTAATACTCTACTAAAATTATTAGTATTTCTTAATTAATTGGAATTTCTGTCAGCTTTGCTTGAGGTATGACAAACAAAAGCAAACCAAGCCAATGGGTAATTGTTTTTTTCTTGTGGATGCAAAGAAAAAATTATAGATTAAACTGCGGCTTGAACAAGTAGGATTAATTTTGTGATAAAGTGTTTGACTATATTACTTTGTTTATACTGATACAAAATCTACATATGGAAAATTTGTTTCCTGCTAGGCATTTGCAAGGGGGACAATATCCAGGAAGAGATGTTATCACTTCTTGCTCTGTGATAAGAGTTTAATTAAAATAAAGCTTGTATATTGTCATTTTAGGTAGGTCCTGCTGAGGGTTATTTTTTATACTGATACAAATTTCTGTGATAAAATCTTCAAACTCTTGAAAGCAATGCTCTTTTATCAGGTGAGAATTAGAATAAACATAGCAGTCAGCATAAATTTGTTAGAACAAGCCACCAGGAGCTTGCTGTAGCTCAACACAATTACCAACTTATGCACCCTAACATTAGTAGATTCTCCAAAATTTTTGACTTTACTTTTCGTGCCAGAAAAATAAACAAGTGATTCACGGATGTAGTGTAGTAGGCAGAGAAAAAACAGACAGATGAAGCATGAGGTTTGTGACAATTTCTTATTTTCTTTATGTGAATAAAAGACACAGTTGCCACCTATGACCCGCTGTAATTAATTTTTTAATGCTTTAATAAAATCATATTTATAAAAAATGGGGTCAAATTTGAAAGACTTGCTAAATCTGGATCAGTTTCTACTCTAGGGTTTTCTTCCTCCAAATCCCCCTCTAGAGAATTATAGAAATTTTGTCCCTATAGGGATGATTTTCCTGCTCTACTGAAACTAGTTCCTCTTAAAACTCCAGCAATGGCTCCCCTGTGCCATGTGAATCAAGATTAACTTCTCAATTTTATGTTCTTGACCTTCCAGCATCTGGATTGCAACATTTTTATATAATGTCTTAGGGCATTCTTTTAAAATTTAACAATCAAGACAGATTTATTTATCTCTATTTTTTCTAAAATTTTCCTTAGTAATGCCTTTGGATAAGTTGTTCTCTCACTTATTTAGAATCCATATAAACCTTACTAATATGTACAGTCTGTTTTTAATGTTAATCCCTCTTCTTTATGTTTCCGGAAGATTTATAACAGATATATACTATTAACTGAAATGTGAATTATCCAAATTCTCTGTCTTCTTCTTGTTTCTTTTTGTTTCTCAATTTCTCAAGGTTCTAACTCTCATTTCCTATTTTTCTTCACCTCTTCTTTATATATTTTGGTAATGAATGATAATTAGCTATATGTAGATTTTCTTTAAATAATTAATATAAATTTGTGACTTTATGAATACACTTTACCAAAAAATATTAGAGTCATTTAAACTGCCTCGGTTCTATAATTAAAACATGAAATCTAGATTAGACACATTTATCACCCCTGAACCTCAGGAGATATCATGGAAGAGAGGACAGAAAGAATATTGAAGTAAGAATTTGTTGAAACAGTCACCTAGACATGACATGTTCACTGAAGTCATAGAGTTAGGACAGCTATGACAATCTTCAAAAGGCCTACCCAACACTCTTTTTAGTAGCATTCCTTTATGGATAAAATTGGGCTCCATGACTCACATTCTCCCTGAGGATCCATGTTTGCTGAAGAATGTAGACACAATTTCTTCAGGATAAAATCACTGCTAAGCCTCCCATATATATTCTAGCTCTGTCACTTAAACTCAGTATGTCAGGAATATATATATATATATATTTGGTGGAATGTTGGAAACGTCATTTCAGCAGGGGTGTGAGAGTGATAAAATGACTGCATAGCCAGGCGGTGGTGGCGCACACCTTTAATCCCAGCACTCAGGAGGCAGGGCAGGTTTGTGAGTTTGAGACCAGCCTGATCTACAAAAACTAGTTCCAGCACAGGCTCCAAAGCCACAGAGAAATGCTGTCTCAAAAAACCAAAAAAAAAAAAATGACTGGATAGTTTAAAAGCAATTGAAAATGACTGGAACACATTATATACATTTTGAAGATAAAAAATCATTGAAATATTTAAAATGTCTAGTCCTAGAAACATAGTGTATCATGCTCATAAATGAGAATAACAAAATTAAATTGTAATTTAGTTTCCATCAAGGAAAGCATGAGAGAAATTTTTTAATCATATTCACAGTGTGATATGGTTGTGTATGGCTTCAAAGGACATGAAAATTTATAAAATCAGTTGTAATATATATTGATTCTACAGAAATAGAGAAAAAAGCCTTTCATGGCTGCTCAGATTTGTAATTTGTAATGCCAGTATTGAAGAAGCTTTGGTACTAAGATTTTTATTTCAAGGTCATCCTGGGCTATGTAGTCAGTCCATATTGGTTGGCTGCATATTTTCAAGAAAAATACACCACACACACACACACACACACACACACACACACACACACACACACCACATGCACAGATTGAGGGAGAGAGTGAGAGAGAGAAATATTTTAATAGATTGTGATTGGCGTATGAAGAAGATTATACAAAAGGAACAAATAACAGCTTTTTATTCCAGGATTAAATGTATATATAGATATAGATATATATCATATTATTAATTGTACTCAGGAAGAATCTTTCATTGGCAGACTTCTTTTTGCATATGAAATGTCATGGAACGTACACAAAAATGAGATAAGAAAGTCCAGAAGAACACAATCAATCTAGTAATCCTTTTTAATTTACAATTTGCATTTACTAAATTTGTGTTCTTATGTTTGGTTAAATAGTTGCACATCATTAACTTATGTATAACATGACTTTATTATCACTGATTTGCTGTTGAAGTTCCACAATCCCTGACTCTCTCCTCTCTTACTCTCTCTCCCTCTTGCTCTTCTTGGTAGAAGAGAAAGAAAGTGTTTATTTTAACTTACACTTAAGTTTCTCTGTTCATCATTGAAGGAAATAAGGAAAGGAACTGAAACAGGGCCAAAACTTGGAGGCAAGAGCTGATACTTAGTTCATTGAGAAGTGCAGCTTACCAGTTTGCTCCTCATGACTTGCTCATTCTTTTTTTTCCTAAGAACAAAGGCCAGAAGTTTAAGGTTAGCAACAATCATATTAGGCTAGCCCCTCCCCATCAAATATATATTAAGAAAAATTCCTATAGGTGGTGTAGGAGGTTCCTCTGTTCATGTGTTGCTTTCATTGGTTTATGAATAAAGAAAATGCTTTGGGCCTGATAGAGCAGAACCTAGGTAGGTGGAGAAAACAGAACTGAATGCTGGGATGAAGAAGAACCGAGCCAGAGAGAAGCCATGGATCCACTGCCTGAGACATAAGCCGGTTAGAATCTCAATCTACAAGAGAAAACATTAAAATGAATATCACAATATGAAACACAATATTTGAAACAAGCTGTGTGTGCTGCAGATATCAGAAGTGGAGATGTGACCTAAGTTCCTTGAAGGACCCCAAAAGATCCTATGTGTGTTTCAGTTACCAATCATTGGGTTCCTCTCACCTAGACTACTCCTTAGCTCAGGGACCAGCTGAACCCCAAGTTCTGGCCCTACCCGATCCCATCCATTAGAATGATTCCATGCCCTTCACGCTACTAGTATAAAACATGTTATTGATTTATTTTCATGAGTATAACACACATGTACTTGGAAAAATGAATTTAAAATTTGCATCAAAAATAAAGCTCTATGAGTTTTGGAAAAGATCTATAGCAAAATTATTCTGTTTCCTGAGAATGAGTTTTCACATTTTTTGCAATTTAAACACTGAAAATTTTACAAAAGATATTATATTTTATAAAGTTTATTATCTGTCATGGATATGAATAAAAATGTATACATGTGTACAAAAAGTATGAAAAGATTAAAAGCTGAGAATTATATTGAACTTTATCTTGATATCTTCAAATAACATATTAGTGACAATAGTTAAAAATTATAGAGATGTACCCTTCTATAGCTACTGAGTAAAATTTGACTCTAAAAAAGAGTCCCACATTGCTTCAGAAAAAAAGTAACAAAATAACAGTGTGACAAATGCCCCTGATTTTCAAGCTCAAGTTTATCTTCAAAATGAACATTTTTCATGTTTGCATTTCTATGCACTTCTGAAAAGCAGCCAATGGCATAAGCAGAAATGTTAATATTCCAAGGGAACAGCTGCTGTCACGATATTTCTGGATTAGCTGCTTGTTGGAAGATTAAATCTTGTTATAAAGATTGCATTTTCTCCTAGAATTATTTGTTCCATTCCTGAAACTCAGAAAGTTTGAGCAAGTGAGATAAAATTGTGTCAAACAATCCCATCTTGTTATTTTGTTGAACTTAAACAACCCTTTAGATTTCCTTGGCTATTTCTACCTCCATTAACAACAAATTAATATCATGCCTTATACTGGAAGTCATAACTATATGTAATTTGCAGAAAATAGAAAATGCCAACATTGAAAAAAGTGGAGTGGCAGGGAAAGCCACCATGCTTATTGCTATTACTGAAATTCTGACATATTTTGATTGTGTATATATTATTCAAACACACTTGATATTCAATGAAAATTAATTTTTTTAAATCTCCCCAAAAATAGATTTGGAAAGCTTAGAGAGAACCACCAAATAACAACAGAAATAAAGAAAAAGTAACTGCATTGCTATCACCAGGTATCCCTGTATTATGTCACTCTAAAATGTCTTTTTGTTTATCAATGGATGAAAGGCTTTCTCTTGGTTTTAAATTATTTCACATATTATTATTTTTTCAAGTAAACTGTCTCTGTTTACATGATTATTAGCTCACAAAATAGTAACTGACTTTCTAATATGTTCTTTAGCCCTTTGTAAAGTATCCTAAGTGTTCTACAAGAAGAGAAGATGTGAAACGTTTCCTGTGCTTTTTGAATGCGTCACTTAATCAGTGTGATACTTCATAAAGGTAAATAAATGAAATAAGTAATTATCTCTGCAATGACAGCTGGTTCCAGAGCACAGGGAAAGCACTCTTTGAAAGCTGTTAATATCATTAGATACCCAGAACAACTGTATGAAGAACAGATGACTTCTGTATTGTGTCAGCTCAGTGGAGTGTCACAGATTTCTCTGAAGGAGATCAGG
Source organism: Dicrostonyx torquatus (assembly GCA_028555095.1). Classification (NCBI taxonomy): domain Eukaryota; kingdom Metazoa; phylum Chordata; class Mammalia; order Rodentia; family Cricetidae; genus Dicrostonyx; species Dicrostonyx torquatus. The sequence continues at coordinate 106,708 of JAQHUG010000319.1, forward strand.
CTTCAGCTCCCACAATCGTAGAGTGTCCAGGGATCCTGCAGTCAAATGTAACTTTAATACTCTTGTTTTTGAGAGTATAAGAAGCTTGAAATTTTTCATTAGTATGCTATTTAGTAAGATACATTATACATTTCAGACCTGTTTCATATTTGTTTTTTTTCTTCCCTTCCAAATCTCTGTGCTTGTATCTTCTGTTGAACATTATTTTTTTTTTAAAAAAATAATTATTTGGAAATTTTAGTATCACTTTGACAAAGTACCTTACAGAAGTTGTTCAAGGATAAATCTGAATACCAAGCAAATCATAGTAGAACAACTCCATCAATGATAGAAAGATTGAGACAGACTTGTTCACATGGAAGTGGGCAAGAAATCTGGCACAGTGACCAAAGGGCTGAACTTGATCATTCCAGGCTACAAACACCGTGACCTGTGTATTACAACTGGGCCTTGTCTAAAGGTACTACCACCTCCTGAGGTATTGCCACAAGAATGAATATAAGCTCCCAAAGACTTAACATGTGGGAAATCATTTCAGATTAAGGGTATAACTGTTATTAATTCAAGAATTATGAGTTGCTCTATATGTTTTCCAAACACCTATATTCAATGGAAGGTATTGAATTAAATACATATATTACTAGAATTATCTAATTATAATATACAAATATACTATTAAAGAAAATGCAATGTCTCAAAACTTACAAAATATATAAATGTTTAGTCATTTTTAACACTTTTATTTCAAAATATTGGTATTGATTACTATTATCAGCCAATTAAACAAGTCACATAATTTTTAAGATTATTTCTTAAAAGAATTAACTAACTTTGTAGTTTGGGTATTCTTGTTATTTCTCTAAGATAACAATTTTCTTTGGAAAGGCAGCTTCTTGAAAGTTTCTCATATTCAGACAAATGGACACAATCCACACTGCTAAATTAGTTGTGAACAAAAGATATGACTTTGGGTAGGAGATTTTAGGAAATATTTGGTCAGGGAGTGAACATGGATATAATCAAAATGTATTTTACATGTGTAATAAATTCTAAAGAATCAATTTCTATTTTAAATTGTAGTAAGTAATTTCTATTGAAAATGTTTATAAGGCACAATTACTAAACTTATTAAAACTTTCAGTACTGAATATTTTCCTATATATAAAGTCTATAAACTAAAAAATGAAATGTTCAATGTAGTTAATAAATATAGGAAAATATGTTGTGATTAGAAAAACAATAGCATTATCTAAAAGGGTTTCAGTAATTCAAATTAATTCATGTGGACACATGCATTATGATGGATGCAGGTGATCAAGTTTTATGAAGAAAAAAATATGCTTGACAGAGATCAAGATTGGAACATAGATATATCTTGACAAGCATATACAATAAAATATAAATAAGTAAATTTTAATATGTGAGAACCATCTAATATCATTATGACAAGAAGGTATACATGCAGAAATGATTTCAAAAGGATAAGTGGATTATAATACAACAATGATCAATAACCATTAGGTTTCATGATGCTAACCAGGGTCATTAAAGAGGAAATAATTTACTAAAGTTTTTGACAGTACTGTTCTCTTCAGTTTCTCACATTATCACTCTTAAGTATTCAGTGTTAATAATCCAATATATAAAATTCAAAGACATACAACACTAGGCATTCTTAATTGTTGGTATAATCATGCTCAATTTTAATGGAATAAATTTATATTATGGGCTAGAATGTTTATCATGAATTCAAAATATAATAAATATTTTCCCAAGTTAGACCATGATCTTTTTTCCACAAGTGAAATATAAAAATAAGGTTGAAAGAAAAATTGCATTCCACTTCTTTGATTTTAAGATCAAAAGAACATTTAAGAAAAATTAGTAAAGTAGTCAAAAACAGCAGTTAAAAATATGAATGACTATATCTGTAAGTCACAAGTCCTGTTCTCTGGCCTCCATGTTTGAAGGTCCTGTCTCTCTGCCTGCCAAGCTTTGACCCCCTCTTCTATTTAAACTGCTTCCGAGGAAAGTTCCCTCGTGGTGCCTGACTCCCCACTTGGGGCCACGTGAGAGTACAGGAATCCCATTACCTGGGTATTTTTTAGTTTGGCTTGGTGTGATTTGGCTTGATTGGAGATTTTACATCGGCAGAGAGCTCGCGTTAGAAAAATTCCTAACAATATCTGGTGATCTTCCCTTGCACTTACATTTTTATTAAATGTCTGAAATGAGAATGCAGTACTCTTTTGTAATTTGCAGTCATGTCTGAACGCCTCGTATCTACTTCTCACTACAATCATGCGAACGAATCTGTTTTTCCATAAAAGTAATTCATAGCTTTTGCTGTAATATATATGTTGTGCCCCAAAACATCACAAGGAGAGTGTATCAGATTCAAAAGCAAAGAGTTTTTATTGCAAGTTAACTCGGTCTCTATCCATCAGAAGTGGCAGCAGCAATGACAACAGCAGCAGCAGCAAGAGGAGCAGCAATAATGACAACATCCAAAGGAATAACATGGGAGAGACCCCGACAAGGGAAAGGAGAGGATTTGTAGATAGGGAGAACGGTTTGGGGAATTCCACGCTTCTGTCTGGTGACTGGTTCTTCCCAGTGGAGTGAAGGGAACTCCAGATTTTCAGGCTTGAAATCAGATGTCCTCTGTGATGTAAAGAGATTTCCAGGCCTGAGGGGAATTCAGTGTCTCTAGGTCCCAGGGACTGATCCATTTCTTATGCTCAGGGACTGGCTGGTTTGGCTATGTCAAAGGCAGAGATGGCTCTGATTCTGGGGCCAAACTCTCTTTATTTCTTTGATTCTTTTATCTTTTTGACTCTAGTTTTGTGACCAGGACAGTTATCTTTATTATGCTCTGAATCTAGATGTATAATGCGCTCTTTTGGTTTTAGGACTTTTCTCTGGCTCTAGGTTCAGGGACAAAGTGTCTCTTCTAGATCTTTTGGTACACATGATCCTCCCCTCTCATACATACTAAATAAACATATAAACTAATGATTAAAAAAAAGTAAAGATCAAAACCTGTTTTAAAAGTGAAAAAAACAGAGCTAAATTAATATAAATTTAAAAAACTGACAAACACATACAATCTCAAAACATGTGAGGTGATGGAGGATTAGAAGTCCAGGTTTAGCCTTAGCTACATAATGAGAATCCATGTACAGTATTCTCTGACACCCTTCTTCAAAAAATAAAATGGGAAAATTATGATTAAAACATTTCACAATGTTTAAAACATTTTAAGTCCTCTTCCTTGGCAAAAGGGTATTATTCATCAGAATCTGAAAATAATGCAAGTTTCAACATTTCCTAGTGCCAACTATGTACTTTTTATTATATAGAGAAAACACAACCAGAAGCATCTCATTGCCATCTATTTCTATACATCAAAATGATGTCTCTCAGCTAACTTAAAATATCATCCACACCATCACTAATAGAATACATTATTTTATCATCCTCCTATCTAGTATCTTGATGTTTTCATAAATTTCTTGCATGGAAACTTGTGCCATAGTTTTAGAATAAGCTCTATGTCATCACAACAGTTTTAATTCAGTGTGCAGCAACCTCTTTCAGAGTCACATATAAGATGTACTGCTTGTCAAATATTTATGTTATGATTAATACAGTAGCAAAATTATAGTTATGAAGGAACAAGAAAATGATTTTATGGTTGTGCATCACCACAACATGAGAAACTGTATAAAGGGTCATAGCATGAATGCTGAAAATCCCTGATCTAAAAAATTCCTACGATTCATGTAATAAATAGGTCTTCCTTCTCTTCCTCATTCATTCCCTTCCTTCCTCCCTCCCTCCTTGTGTTCCTTCCTTCCTTCCTTCCTTCCCTCTTCCTCCTTTCCTTTCCTTTCTTCTTTCCTTCCTTCCTTCCGTCCTTCCTTCCTTCCTTCCTTCCTTCCTTCCTTCCTTCCTCTCCCTCTCTCTTTCTTTGCATAATCCTTTTGTACACTGTGTGAAAAATGTACCTATTTTCTTCCTCATTTGCCTTAGATACATTCTGATAAGAGCTGAACATACAATAGCTAGGTAGAATAGAGAGGCAGTACTTCTGGGCAGGGATAAGAACTCTGTGAAAGAATCTGTGAGTGGATATTTGCCATTCAGATGCAGTGAAATTCAGATATATGGTGCTGAATAAAGTTAAGAAGTCAAGATTAATATAAACAGGGTAATTTCAGTTTTAAGAGCCAGTGGGAAAGAAGCCTTTTCCAAGGCCAAGTTTTTATAACTAATGAAAAATATCATTATTCAAGAGCTAGTGACATAAATACCTACTATATTAATTATCTCTGTCATACAATATATTATTTACACAGTTTCCCTTCTTGGATATGTCCAATTTCCCATCCACACTTCCCCTCTCCCTCAGATATTTCCTCCTCCAGTGTCCTTCAAAAGGCACAATTCTCTGAAGATTAAGAAGTTCAGGATGCCAACTGAACAATGCATAACAAGTTACATACAATAAGACTAGGCATACTAAGCACACAGTTTTAATCCCCGTCTTCAGGAAAGAGAGGCAGGAGGACCTCTGTGAATTCCAGGCATACTTGATGCATAAAGGGGGTTTTAGGACAGTGAGAGTTGTAACATGAAGAAATTCTATATCAAAAAAGCAAAAATAAAAAAAGACTGTGTAAGAACCCTTATATCAGAGCTGATTGTGGTAACCCTGTGAGAGTAGAAGGTTTTGCATGAAGACACTTTGGTTGCCTCAATCTTTAGGATGAACCTCTATGAGCTCTGCTTAGTTGATTTTGGGGCTACATTCTCTGGGTCCTTGACCCCTCTGACTTCTGACTTCCTACCTATGTCTTAAAGCCAATACCCATAACCTAAAGGATAAGAGTTGGAAAACAATGTTCTTTACATCAAAAACCAAAGTAAGAATTTATAAATAAGAATTTGGGAAGGAATATTCACCTTATAACAAGGGTGCCAGAGCTGAGGAATTGCCTAGATAATATATTTTTATATCTTACTAACATTTTAATTCACTTTTACAATAAATTACTTTTCTGATCAAAGGTACTTTAAAGCCAAGCACATTGGCACACACATTTAACCTCAGTACTCTGGAGGAAGAGACATGTGACTCTCTGTGAGTTAAAGTCTAGAATTGTCTACATAACCAGACCTAGCCAAACAAAAGTTCCATAGTGAGACCTTGTTTAAAAAAAAAGGAAAGATAATGTCATTAAAATGGTGTGAGCTTAGAAATAAAAGAACTATGAGGAGTATGTTTGTTTTCTCAATACAATTTATTCTGAAGGTCAACTGTACTTTTATTTACGTGTACAAATCCTCTGCTGAAAAGAAAAGAAATATACATCTTGATAGAAATCCAGCATTTCTCAAATCTACTGTATACATTTCATAACTTAATTTTCATTTTGGTTGAGCCACACAGTGTCCATTCAGTAAGCTATTTAAACTTTCCAATTACATAGTGTCCTTCAGTATATGTGGAAAGCGATGTTATAGGTGACACATAATTCTCACATTAAATATGCTGTACAGAGAGATGTAATGAGCTGTAAAAGAGATATTTGGCACTTTAATAGATTTGATAATTGTAAGGAGAAAAATAAATGCATCTACCACAGTGTTATGGAAATTATTGACTATATTTTCCAAGAAAAATTGACTGTCAGATTATTGACTCTTCAAAGTGGTTCATAACACTGCAAAAACTGTGAACAATATGTGATAGCAGCAATGTAGTTTGTTGCATTGGCATTAACGAATAATAGTTACATTTGTATTTAGTTAAGATATATAGTTGAGAAACATTAATTTTATCATTTAACATATCTTAAAATGAGGAAATTTTGATTATATTGCAGAGAAATATTTTTCTGTTTTAGGTAGCATACAAAATATTTTTGAACCTAAATGTTTCTTGCAGTGATAAGCAGGTTTTGCCTTGCTATTATCTTTTTTATATTTAATTTTCATATAAAATATATGACATTGTTATTGTTTACATAGAATAGAGAAAACACAACAGTATTAAGCAATGTGTTACTGTGTTCAATATTTCTATTTCACTAAGAAATTTAATTTCAGGGAAAGAAAGCTGCAGAATTTTATATTTGAAGTTAGGATAATATATGTAGAAAAAAGGCAAATTTTCTATTTTTAAAGCAAATTTCAAGTTAGATGTGCTTTTATAGTTAAAGTCAAGAAAATAAGATTTTATTTTTACTTTGAAAAGAGGTTTATAGAATTCCTAATCTCGATGATCTGGTATACCATATTTATTATGATTTATGTCTGTTTTCACGATTGGATCATCAAAATATTAGGGTTTATTTCTAGATATAAATGTAAGGGAAATAATTTTCATGAGTTGTGGGAAAAAATGTGCTGAAGTGAATGAACTTGTTATCAAACAAGAAAGTTTAAATGTAATAAGGCCAAGCATAAAATTTTAGTATTTTTTAATAAAACTAATGTTATAATGATGAACATGGAAATAAGCATATAAATAATATTAATATATACGTAAGTGCATATATATATATATATAAATTTCTATAGCCTTGTTTAAGACATCAATCAATGCCAAGAGATAATTTCTGGCAACCTGTCTGCCAATCTGATTAGGGAATCAGATGTGCTATCTTCACTTTTCCTCCTGTCCTCCAATTTCAACAGTACAGACCTATCCAGAGCTTTGCAGCAAAGTACTTAATGTGGCCCATGTTTCTCATCTGTCCCCATTCCCAGTTTCTATAAATGTTACCCAGTACCTCTGGTAGCCACACCTGGCAGGAACGCAAAAACATTGCTTACCAGAAAACTGACAGGACACCACACTCTACTAAGAAACAAAGAAAGCAACAAAAAGCAAGAAAAAAGTACCCCACCAACAAAGATAAGATCAAATATTAGCACCTAGATTTATGATCATTCTAGATCCAATCACATAGATGCTAGAGAAAAAAATTAAATCTCTAACAGTAAAGATAACATATCTTCAGAGAAGCAGCAACTTAACTACAGTTGAACCCATTATATGTAATATTTCTGACACAAATAGAAGGACTTTAAAATAGCTGGTATGCCCTTAAATAGGATATGAATGAAGCCATTAATCAAATCTATAAAAGCAGAAACAAACAGTAGAACTCAAAGAAGAAATGTTTTAGATATGAAAATGGAAATGGATTCACTAAACAAACACAAACTGAGAGAATACTGAAAATGAAAAATTTAGAAATTTTATCAGGAATAACAGAGGGAAGTCTAATTAACAAAATATAGATGAAAAAGAGACTATCAAGCATTAAAGACAAGAAATAGGAAATGGTTAACTCAATCATAGAAAATATTAACGCTAAAGATTCATGCACAAAGTATTTTGTAAATTTGAAACTTTGAAACACTATGAAAAGACTGAATAAATGAATAATAGGAGTAGAGGAAGAAGAAGAAACCCAGACTAAAGCTCAAAAACAATTTCAACATAATCAGAAAAGAAAATTCTATAATCAAAGAAGAACTTGCCTATCAAGGTAAAAGAATCATGCAGAAAAAGATGTATCCTGTGCCAGGCTGTGAAACAAATTATTCATGACACACGATTCACAAAATATAAAATCTACAGGCTAACTCCAATAAAATGATATGAAAATCTGCAAGATAAATTAATCAAATGGTGTGTAAAGGTAGACTTATTATAATAGCACCTGATCTTTGGATGAAAAACTCTAAAAGCCAGACAGTTCTTGAAGGAGTTTGTATAAACTCCAGGTGCTAGTGCAGATGATTATATCTAGCAAAACTGTCAATCATGTTAGATGGAGAAAGACATTCTACAATAAAACCAATTTTAAGCAATATCCCTCTTCAAATCCAGCTCTATAGAATGAGCAAACTGAAGAGAGTAACCACATAAAAGAAAACAAGTGTAATAAATAATTTCATACTAGAAAATAAAGTAAAAAAATGAGAAATAACATACACCACAAGAACAAAAACTGCTTTCATAGTGTCCAAATGTTGGGGTATGTTGTGCATTCATTTTTCTTCAATTCTAGGAAGTCTAACTTTCTTTCTTCCTTGACCCAGGGATGATTCAACTAAGCGCTCTTAAGTTTCCATGAATTTTAGGTGTTCTAATAGTGTTATTGTTGAATTCTAACTTTAAACAATGGTGATCTGATAAGATACAGGGAGTTGTTCCAATTTTTATGTATCTGTTGAGGTATGCTTTGTTACTAAGTATATGATCAGTTTTAGAGAAAGTTTCATAAGGTACTGAGATAAAGCTATTTTCTTTTGTATTTGAGTGAAACGTTCTATAGATGTCTGTTAAGTTCATTTGAGTCATGACAGCTATTAGTTCTGTTATTTCTTCGTTAGTTTTCTATTATCTGGAACCTGAAAATAACTTGCCCCCAAACTGTGTATGCTGTTGGGAAGGAGGTTTGTTTGTTTCCTGGCCGTCTGGCAGTTTAGACCCACAATAATCACCTATTATTAAATAAGCTTGGCCCATAAGCTCTAGCTTCTTATTGGTTAACTTTTACATATTAATTTAATCTATCTCTATTAATCTGTGTATCACCAAGTGGCAGTGACTTACAGGGTAATGTTCCCAGTGTCTGTCTCTGCAGCAGCTCCATGCCTTCTCTCTAATTCCACCCTTCATTCTCCCAGCATTCAGTTTAGGTTTCCCTGTGTACTTCTATTTTACCCTATCAGGCCAAGCCAGTTTTATTTATTCATTAATGGTAATCACCGCTTATAAACAAGAATCCCACATCACCTCCTTTTTTCTGTTTAAATAAAAAGAAGGTTTTAACTTTAACAGAGTAAAATTACATGACAGTTATCAAGCAAGAATTACAGTTACAACATTTATATCTACCTCATCTTTTATCATAATTAAGGAAAATTATATCTATTCTTTAACTCCATCTAAGACTCAGGAGGACATAATATTATTTAACTAAACAGGAAGTGACTTGTCAACAACTTCCAAAACTCTAGAATTGACAGAGACATCTCAATGCCTGGATAGTCACCCTAAGTTCTTCTGTACTGTTGGGGCATCTAATCTTCAGACCATATGCCCATACCATCCAACAGACTTTTCCACAAAGCAGGAAATTTCAAAGACAGTTTTACCTATAATTGCAATTTGTCAATCACATTTTTCCGTGTCCTATAGAGTGTCTAGAAGACTCTTTCATGAAGCAGGAAACCCAAAGGATCATCTCTTTAGGCAAGTTCAGCAGTCATTTTTCTGTGAATCCTGCATGATAGTTCATCAAGTAATCAAGGAAAGAGCAGTTCTTGCTCAAATGGCTAAGCAACTCCATAAGAAGTCACTTCAGTGCCCATCTTACTCTTGAGGTAGATTAGTGCTACCAGGAGCTGATGTGTCTCACTGCCATGAAAAGTCCTAACTTCTTAAAATATTTTAAATGCCGTATTCTGTAGTCTTTGAAAGGTTTGAAAAATGCCTATCCATCTGAAATACATATCTGTCCATCTAGAAAATCTAACTAACAGGACTATAAGCTTGACTATTTTAGATGATTCTCTATTAACATATATTTCTTAATTATATATTAATTTTAGGTAAACTGCACAAACATAATACTTTAATAAAGAGCAGAAATATACATATAACTTAATTGACTTTAAATTTGTATCAATAAACCAAGATCCATACCAATGCAAATCCCTATAACCCCCTTTTAAATGGAAAGAAACATTTATAGGCAATATTTGGGAATATGGGTATAGTTCTATCCAAACTTCTTCCTGTGGTTTATTGGGTGAAGTAATTTTTGAAGGGTGTTCAAAGAAAACTTTCCGGAGTCCGTCAAACCAACTAGTTTGGAAGGATTTCTCAGGTTTTAATCCTCTGTGGAAACAAAAGAAGAAACTCTTTTTCAAAACAACAAATCCTTAGATCCATATTTTGAAATCAAGGTATCTTAAAGAAATATTTGTTGGCTTAGCTTAGCAGTCCATTCAATTAATTTTCTCTCTGTTCTTAGCTTTCTCACAGGCAAAAATTTCAAAGAAAATATAATAATATACATAATCAAGACTGTGAATTTTCCATCTTTATGTGGCTAATTTTTAATTCTCCTTTACTCTATTACTGTCTGTCATTTTAAAGACTTTTTTTTAACTTTTAAAAAACCATTTATGTCTCTTTACATCTCTCTATACTCTTTGTGTTCTCTCTTCTAAACCTACATACATTTATCCAGCACTGTGACTTGTTTAGAGTTTTTTTATATCTGAATTTGTCCTACTGTGAATCTGTAATTCTTTACTGCCCAGGAGCACTTCTTAAAATGCTAAGAGCTTTTTAAAAATTTATGCTGCACCTTTACAAGTGGATTTACAGTACTTCCTGCTTGCTCTGCCCAGTCCAGCATGGTGAAGCTGTTTGTGCCATGCATACTTCCCCACTTCCAAGCACACATCCATTCCACATTGCCACCAAGCAAGCAGCAGCACGCTACTCACAAACCCCATCCAAAGGCTTGGTTTTCTGAAAGATTGTAGTTCGTGCTAGCAGAACAGCTCATGGCCTGGAAGCTGTCACTTGGAAGCCGTGCAGCTACTACCACTGAATCAAAAAGACCTCTTTTAAAGGAGCCATGCCTCTGCTTTCTTCTAGCAAACAGAGCACATCCAAGAAAATGTCATTAGCAAACCATGTTTATAGCTGTTCTTTTGTACCTTGAATTAATTTTTAAGCTTTCTTAGGTTTTAAAGTGGATTTTAGTTTGTTATGTTGTTGTCAATTTTTAGTAAGGAGGATGTTTATTGGTTCCCAGATGCTTAGCTCCACAATAATCACATAGAAACTTTATTAATTAAATCACTGCTTGGCCCAAGAGCTTTAGCTTCTTATTGGCTAACTTTTACATCTTAATTTAATTCATCTCCATTTATCTGTGTATTGACATGGGGCATTGGCTTACTGGGTAAAGTTCCCAGTGTCTGTCTCTGATGACGGCTCCATGGCTTCTCTGATTCTGCCTTCCTTTCACTGAGCATTCAGTTTAGGTTTCCCTGCCTATGTCTATTCTACCCTATCAGTCTAAGTCAGTTTTTTTTATTCATTAAGGGTAATCAAAGCATACAAAGGGGAATCTCATATCAGTGGTATGTTTAAACAATGGAGCAATGGAGTATTACTCATTAAAAAAAATGATATCATGATATTTGCAGACAAATGGATAGAACTGAAAAAAAATCCTGAATGTGGTAATCCAGAGCAAGAAATACGAATGTGTCATGTACATGCTCATAAAAGAATATTCAACATAAAGCAAAGGATAATGAGGCTATTGTTCATGACCCTGGAGAAGCTAGGCAACAAAGAGAACACTAAAAGAAGCATACACAGATCCTCCTGGGAAGTAAAACCAGACAAATTCTCCAGAGAAAATTGGAAGTATAGAGGTAAGGGTTTAAAGGAGTGTAGAAAGAGAGGAGGAAGGGAGGATAGGAGGGGCTTGAAGAACTTGAAGGATCGGGATGGTCATGGTGGGTGAAGGACAGAGAGCAAAAGCAGTGAGAGTTGTCACAATTGATTGAACAGTTATGGAGCTAGAAAGATACCTGGCAGTAGAAGAATCCATAAGTATAACCTCAGTTAAGATTCTAATCAATGGTGGAGCGAGTGCTTGAAAAGGCCATGTCTGTAGTCAGATTGAAAACTATCTTAAATATTATCATAAAAACTTCATCAAGAACCGATGAAAGCAGATACAGAGATCAACTGCTACACAGGGTTGAGCTCCCAAAGTCTAGTCAAAGAGAGGGAAGAATGAAAATATGAAGCAAAAGAGTCAAGACCATGATGGGGATGCCTACTGAAACAGCTTACCTGAGGTAATGGGAGCCTACCAATTACTGGACTGACAAAAAGGGAAGCAGTATAGGACCAAACTTTGCCCACTGAATGTGGATGACAGTTGTATAAGAGGGAAAGATTATGGAGCCACTGGCAGTGAGACCAAGATTTATCCCGTCTGCTTTTTCACACTTTTTGGAACCTATTCTCTTTGGAGCATTTCCTTCCTCAGCCTATATATAATAAAATGGGCCTTGGTCCTGCCTCAAAGCAATGTGCTAGATGTTGGTGACTTTCCATCGGAGTCCTTACACTCTCTGAAGGGTGAATGGGAGGTATGGTGTAGTAGGGAAGGTGGACTGAGTGGGAGGAGGGGAGAGAGTGAAAATTGGGATAGTTTTAAAAATAAATAAATAAGTTTTAAAAAGTAATCTAAAGCTTTAATGTAATATCTATCAAAATTCAAAGAAATTCTTCCCAACTTTGAAAGGATAATTTCCCGTTTCATAGGAAAACACTCATACACACACACACACACACACACACACACACACACACAAACTAAGATAGATGTAACAAATTAGAAAATAAAAGAACTTCCAATATTCTCATCATCGTTGATAGCAAATTGTTCAACAGAGTTATAGTGATTAACACATCATTGTATTAAAACAAAAAGAGACACATTGATAAAATGAATTCAAGATGCATATTTTGCCCACATACATGTGGAGAATGTATTTATCTAAAGAATACATAAAATGCAACAGAGAAAAAAAACTTTCTTCAATAAGTAGTGCTGGTTAAATTGGTGGTAGAATATAGAGGAATGCAAATAGATCCATACTTATTGTCCTGTAGAAACTTAACTCAGAATGGATGAAAGATCTGAACATTAAACCAGATACACTGAATCATATACAATCAAATATAGGGAATATTGTTGAACTCTTGGAATAGGAAAAGATTATTTGAAGAGAACAGTCATAGCAAGGCACTAAAATCAAGATTTAGAAATGGGACCTCATGAAACTGAAAGCAAAAAAACTATCTGTGTGGCAAAGCATGCCATAGTGGAATGCTACAGAACGTAAAAAGATTTTGCCACCAATGTATTTAAGTCTAATATCTAAAATATATAAAGAGCTAAAAATATGCTCTTTGAGAAAATAAATAACCCAATTAAAAATGTGTTAGAGATGTAAACAGAAAAATACACAAAAGTAGGCAGAATATTAAGTGGAATAAATTACTTTAACAAAATGTTCAACATACTTGATTATCAGAGGAATGCAAATCAATACTACTTTGAGATAAAACAAAGAGCAGATCATACTAGTGAGGATGCAGAGTAAGGGAATAACTCATCTAATACCACTTGTGAGTTCAAACTTGAACAGCCACTTTGGATATTTTTGTGTTGGTTTCTCAGAATTTAGGAATCAATCTACTTAATATTTGAGCTACACCACTCTTCTGCCTATGTCACAAAATGGCTCTTCATTCTTAATGCAGAGACACTTACTCACCCATGTTCATTGCTGCTTTATTCAGAATAGCCAGATATTAAAAATAACCTAGACTTTATCAGTGGATAAATAGTAAAAGAAAATGTGGTACTTTTAAATAATGAAATATTGCTCAGTCACTACAAAATGAAATTAAATTAACAAATTAATAGTTTAAACTAGAGAAGTCAACCTGATTGAGGTAATATAGTCACAGAAAGACAAACATAGTACATAGTGACTTATATGTGAATATTAGCTGTTAAGTCTTTGAGAAAAGTACTAAAATTCTTATAATTGGAAAGGTCAGATAGAGAGTAATCAGGTAACAACAATCTGTCTCCCTTGGAAGGGCAAATTGAGTAAATCATTTTAAATGATCTGGGCAGGGTATAGGAATGAGGAATCATTGAGAAGTGGAAAGAAGATTTGGCATAAGGAAGAAAAACACAGACATAAAAAGCTAAAGCTAAAAATTATTCAAGGGCTCATTGGAAAACTAATATATTGGAAGCTTCCATCAGGCACACATATGTAAGACAGAGCTTCTTTTAGATATCTCTCTCTCTATCTAAGAAGCTTCCAAAACTGGAAATGAATTACATTGATCATTGGGTTACCATGGGAGCTCCCAAACCACTATGGCTACTGCACATGCTACTGTTAAGCCCAAGACAGCACCTATATAACTCTTAAAACATGGAGTAGTCAAGCTGGTACCTATCTAGAGACTTCATCTCTTAGAATTAGTACTTATGGTGATGGAAGTTACTATGCACACTGTCAAAGTAGAAAAGTAAGCACCAATCTATCTATGAAACTCTTTATCTACAATGATGAACTGCCTCCAAGATGTCACCGTTGAGAAAGTGGCACAGTGTTGTGGAAGTAATCAATCAAAATTTGACTGGATTTACGGCCAACCCAATGAGATAAAGTCTATTCCTGGATTTGTTCTAGTGGTCAAGAACATGTAACCAGATAGGATATGAACCTTGGAGAAAACCAAATACTACTATTCAGCTAAAGGAACACACTCATAAAATAAATTCTCATGGTATTCTGCTATACTAATAGACTAATAGATCAGATCCTTATTCATACATTTGAGATAAGTTTTCTCCTCCAGAAAATGAGAACAAAGATAAAGACTAAGTGACAAGATAATTTACTGAGAGGGAGAGATTTTGGAAGACATTCTAAATGTTATATCTCCAACAAATCCCTCCTATCAGAGATCAAGGCAACTTTGCAAAGAGAAGACAGAAAGACTGGAGAAATCACAGGGAATGGGTGGCACCAAGGGTATGGCAGCATGCACAGGAACTGTCAAAGTATGCCTAAGATGGGATCCCAGTGCTGAGAGATGAAATGAAAAACGCCCCACTAATAAACCAGAAACTTTCTTCAATTAATAACCATTTTCAAATGAAACATTATATTTTTCTAGTAGAGTAAAACTGAGTTTATAAAACACTCATCAGGGCAGTTAACAACCCCTGCAGCCAATGACCAGAACAGAAAAAAAAAATGGCATGTATGGATGTTCTTCATCTCAGCTCAAAAAACATTATGAAGTCTTTATTTTATTTCAACTTAGAACTTCTTTGTATATTGAATAGTATATATATATTATGGTTTTATCAGAATCTTGTAACTGTGGTTAATAGTGTCTCTGTACCTATAATTGTTTCTTGTACTTTTTCATTGAATTTTATTCTTCAGATTTTTTGGTTTGTCTTACTGTAATTTTATTGTTTTCTCTTTTACCTTATTTTATTTTATGTCTACTTTTTAGATACCTACTTGTTTTCTAAGAAAATACAGAAAAGGAAAGTAAATTTAGATACAAGGGTAAAATAAGAGAATCTCAGAGGGGATGGAAATGTATAAAATTATTTTCAATTAAAGAAGAAAAATAACATTTTATATAATATATCTAATTTTAGACTGAATAGGGTATTTCAGTTATTCACAGAAAGATACTATGGATTATTTTTTATGAGAGGATTTTGTGATGCAACATGGAAAATATACTAAAAGTTACAATCCATTTGTACTTACCAGCCTTGATGTCAATGTTTTTAAAAAGACTATTATCTATCTTTTGCTAATCACTAGTCATGTTATCTGTATCATTTCTTTTTTACTATGAATGTGAGCCTTTAGTTCACATATATTCACAAAATTATTATAGGCTTCAGGTGATATTTTGTTCACTTAATGCAATATTTTAGGACTGAGAGACTCTGTATAGTGCAGGTTTCATCCCAGACCACAGATCAGGCATAGACCACACCCAAATACCTGTTTCCACAGAGAGATCCTTATAACTGGGGAAAGAAAATTAAAGTGGCTTCATCCTAAGTGGGACAGAGAAACATCAGCCAATGATCTTTCAGTTGCAATTTTTAAGAAGGGAAAGGCGGGAAGTCTGTATTAGAATGAGGTAGGATGCAGTGGTTTTGATTTGCAGATATTGTGATTGTCCATTTTAACTAGGTTAGCCAAGGGATCTTTAGATTGATGGACTTTAATTCTTTGTAGTCAGCCTCAGGAGGAAGAAATGTCCGAATAAAGATGGACCTTGGGAGGTAGCTTAATTAATGTGATCTAAAGGATTTTAGTAAGAGAGTGAGAGAGAAGGAAAAGCTGGCCTGAGCTGAGCCACATGCAAGTGGATTAGTATCCATTTAAGCAC
This sequence comes from Dicrostonyx torquatus, assembly GCA_028555095.1. Lineage (NCBI taxonomy): Eukaryota > Metazoa > Chordata > Mammalia > Rodentia > Cricetidae > Dicrostonyx > Dicrostonyx torquatus. Next base: position 122,801 of record JAQHUG010000319.1, read on the forward strand.
ACATAAAATTTATTTAATCAACTGCTGTGAGATGTTTGAACACTTCATCAGGATGTATTGCTGTGATTAGTGAAATGAAACACTTAATGGTCAGAATTAGGCAGGAGGTACAGGTGTTAATTCTATGAAGAGAGATAATAACCATACATAAGATATATAATTGATAAATATCTATCCCAGTCTTCAGTCTGCTTCATTATTCAAATAATCATGTCATTTGACATACAGATACTTAGTAGTTTCCTGTGGTCCCATTTATTAATTGTTGGTCTTTGTGTCTATTCTACTAGTGTCTTGTTCAGACAGTCCTTTATAGTGACAATGAGTTCAGGATTAAACTCCACTCTCTCTTCTATCAGATTCAGGGTATGTGAATTTATTTTGTTGTTATTGGGTAATTTGGAGTTGAGTTTAGCTCAGAGTGATATACATAAATATATTTATATTCTTTTATATGCATGAATCCAGTTTGACCAACAGCACTGGTTGAATATTATATTTTTCCTCAATGTGTTCGTTCAGCTCATTTACAAAAAAAAAACATAGTTATCCATATGTCTGTGGACTTATTTCTGAATATTCAATTCAAGTCCATTGATTGATATGTCTGTTTTTTATGTCAAAACTATGCAATATTATTACTGTAGCTCTAGTGCAACTTGAAACCTAGCATGGTGTTATGTACAGCAGTTCTTTTATCATGATGTTTTGTTTAACTATACTTTTTAAAATGGCCTTACTGGAATTTCTCGGTGATATTTCAATTGCCTGTTACAGCTGCCTCAGGATATTTTATTTTTCCAAAGCTATTATAAAGGGTCCAGTCTCTCTACATTCTTTCTCACTGTGTCATTTGTATACAAGAAGGCTATTGATTTCTTTGTTAATTTTGTATACTGATTATTTGCTGAAGTGTTTATCAGAAACAGATATTTTCTCATTGAATTTCTAGAATCATTTATATATGAAAACATACCATCTGCAAATGGAGTTAATTTTATTTCTTTCATTCATATTTGTATGCTCTTGATTGCCATTAGTTATCTTACAGATATATTCAACTCCATGTACTATATTGAATAGGTGTGGCGAGAGTGAAACATTGTTTTATTCCTCATTTTAGTGGAAATATTTTAAGTTTTCTCTCCATCTGGGCTGATATTGTCTATAGACTTCCTCTAAATTGGCTTTAATATGCTATGGTATGTCCATAATCTCTCTAGAACTTTTATCATGAAGGCATATTAGATGTTGTAAAAAGATTTTGATTCTGTATTTAATGAGATGATCACTTTCTTTGTCTTCCAGTTTATTCATGTGGAGGATTATATTTAGAGTTTCACATGTCTTGAATCATTTCTATATCTCTAAAACGAATCCTACTTGATTTTGGTAAGTAATTTTTGGATGTGTTCCTGGATTCACTTCCCAAGTATTTTATTAATATTTTTTATATAGGAAAATTGGTCCACAATTATCTTTCTTCATTGAGACTTTATATATAATTATCAAGATAATTGTGGTCTTGTATGAAAAATTTGACAATCTTCCTTCAGATTCGATTTTATCAAATAATTTTAGGAGTACTGACATTTATTCTTCTCCGACAGTTTGGTTGAATTCTGCATCAATCCATCTGGTGCTGGATTTGTTTTATTAGGAGTTGTAATTAATTCTTTCATTTCAGATGGCTGTCATGTGTCTGCTTAAATTGCTTATCTGATATTGCTTTAACTTTTATCATACACACACATACACAGAAATAAATTCATGCATTATTTTCTTTAGATTTTGTTGGATAAAGATTTGAAACTGTCTGTGCCACTGGGGTTTTACATAGGAAGTGGTTTCCTGTGCCCATGTATTGCAGGCTACTTCCCGCTTTCTCTTCTGGCAGGTTCAGTGTGGACGGATTTATATTGAGGTCTTTAATACATTTGGACTTGAATTTTGTGCATGGTGATAGATAAGGGTCTATTTTCATTCTCCTATAGGTTGACAACCAGTTATTCCAGCACCATTTGTTAAAGATGCTTTCATTCTTCCATTGCATAGTTTTAACTTCTTTGTCAAATATGAGGTGTTCATAGATTTGTGGATTAATATCCAGGTCTTCGATTCGATTCCATTGGTCAGTGTCTCTGTTTTTATGCCAATACCAAGCTGTTTTCAATACTGTAGCTTTGTAATAGAGTTTGAAGTCAGGGATGGTAATTCCTCCCGAAGTTTCTTTATTATATAGGATTATTTTGACTATCCTGGGATTTTTGTTTTTCCATATAAAGTTAGTTATTGTTCTCTCAATGTCCATGATGAATTTTTTGGGGATTTTGATGGGGATTGATGGCAGAGGGACCTATCGCTTCTGCATGTATTGGCTTTTTGGGAACCTTTTCTATATGGATGCACAACTTCTTGGACTGGGATGGAGCGGGGAGGGCCTTGGGCTTCCCACAGGGTAGGGTATCCTGTCCCATCTTAAGAAAGCAAGGGGATAGTGGGTGGTGTATTCGGGTGCGGGAGGGCCTGGGACAAGGGGAGTAAATGTAAATTTTTCTTTTAACAATAAAAAAATTAAAAAAAGAAATAAAATAGCCATAGATAATACATAAATCACACACACAGAGTTTCTATAAAACTTTATTTACAGTCAACATAATTTAAATGTTATGGACTTTTCATATGCCTTAAAATATTCATTTTTAATTTTTGTTTTAAACATAGAAAACTACTAAGAATTCATGAGTTAGGTATAACATAAATTTAACCTAAGAGGAACTTAACTTCTGAATGCTTACATTAAATGATATTGAAGTAAAAAAAAATTAAACTGCGTTTTTATAATTTTCCAAATGTTCTCTGTGGATTTTGTAATGTCCTCTTTTTCATCTCTAACTTTATTAATTTGAAGCCACACTTGCACCGCTTTATAAATGGAAATATTTCACTATATCTTTCCATTTGTGTCATTTACAATCTTATTTCAATGGATTCCAACCATGTGTCCTTCATAGTGTACATTAACAAGTGATTCATCTGATACTTTATTCTAATTTTTAATTCTTTTATGTTCCAACATAGATTTTAATATACTAAGCAATGCCAGCTGACATAAATTGTATAATTTATTTTTGTATTTTAAATGATTGAGTGATTTCTTTGTATGGTAAAGAGTATCATTTTGCAATTGGTCCTACTGCTAAATGCAATAATCTAAGATAGATAGTGCAAATTGACTTACACCCAAGAGAAATAGAACACAAATTTCATTGCAATTTGTGTGGTCAAATGTGTCAATTAATAGGACACTCATATTTCCAGAGTATGAAATAAATATTAATTTATAATAAAAATTAATTGTCATGGAATAAATTTTGACCATTCTTGTTTATACCCTTGTGAATATTTTATGAATTGCAATTCCTCCAAATTACCACAATTAGGATATAGTTGATGACAGAATTTATAAAATAATCCCACACTAATTCAGAATTACATATAGTTAAGGGTTCTTTATTTAGGGATAGACTCATAGATCATAGTCTTCTGCATGAAAGGGAGACAGGAAATTAGTCTTGCAGCCAAAAGTGAGAGCTGGAAGCAAGAGAGAGCCAGTGCATGCTTTACAGCTACATTTGTAGTATAAAAGACCATACAGAATTGGGCTGGTATCTTAAAGGCTATTGGCAAAAGGAGCTCCCACAGCACATCCCCCCTTTTGTTTAAGCAAGAGAGTCCCAAACCAAATACAAAACCGTATACACTAGAAACAGATATCAAGTATAAACTTAGAATTCCAATGAACATAAACGATATTAATCAAACAGCATATGCTAATTGTTTTTAATAAGCATTCTATCCTAAGAGGTCTAAGTCTTGCATTGGAATGGCTTGGTTAGATTATGAGAGGACAGTAACTATGACTATCTAATCTTCAACTCCATCAAAGGCCTGAGAAGGAAGGAAGTGAAGTCAAGTAGCTTCCAAAATGTGCAGTAGATGACAGAGACAACTGCCTAGCTGAGCAATCACCCAAAGACTCATTTGCCAAGCTAAGGCAACCAACTTTGGCTAAGACATAGAGTAACTGACATACAATTTTCAGAGGCAGAAAATTTTTCAGCATGATTTGACACCGTTTTGGCAAGGTTTGGCAGGCAGTCTTTTTTCTTGTATCCTGCTTGGCCAGTCCAGACATCCTGCCCTTAGTCAGTTGTTGAGGAATGGGCAGTTCCTTGCTCAAAGGACATTGTACCAAACAAACAAACCAAACCAAAACAAAACAAAACTCTAAGTGGAGGGTCTTTGTTGCTCAAAATTCTCTCAGGAGTAGAGTATTGGTGCTGCCAGGAGCAATCATGTCTCACATCAACAGAATTCTAAATTATTTAAGTGCTGTGTTCTACAGAACTTAGAAATCATTAAAGATTACCTATATATGTAGAATAAAATCTCCATGTATTTAAAGAATCTGATTAGTCTAACTATAAGTATGACAAACACAGATGACTATTGACTTACAATTCTTAATACCTATATATCTTAAAGACAAAGATTTTATATTGAATATTAAACACTCTTTAAACAACTGTGCCGTAAAGGAGAAGAATGACCTCAAAATGTAAACACTGTATAAGTATCTTATCAGAGGTAGAAATGTATAGTGCAGTATAAGAAATATATCCTAAAAATTGTGTCAATATAAAATGTCTTAACCAGAGGCAAAAAGCATGCAGGCATAAAATATGACCAAATAAATTTGCCTAGGTTTATAAATTTTGTACCCAGAAATAAGAATATTTACAATATAATTTGAATTTGTATCAATACACAAGAATCTATACCAATGTAAATTGTCCATAAATATTAGCTCACGAGTATTCAGTCTATTATTCACTATTATTATTATTAGTGTGAATAAGTTTACACTAATCTACCCATTATCCAATTCATTTCTCCTTTCACTTTTTTTGAGATATCTGTACATTCAAAATTTCTACCCCAACCCTCAATCTTAAATAAGTAATAATCAACCCAGAAATGGTGTCTCTAATCCTGAGGACAAAATTGTTTCCAGCTGTTATGCATCTTTAGGCATCTAGGTGTCCAAGGTCTCGACCCTTTGAAGATAAGTATTTTCCTGAAAAGACACAAATAAAACCTGCCCCAAAACTTTTGTGGTTTCCTTACCACCTGTATTACTGTTACCTTTGTGGATGAGCAGTCACTTCTCTTTCTCAAAAGGTTTCTCTTTCAAACTAAATCTTTATTAATTTTTGTGGTATTCATAGATTTCTTCTCCTGTGAAACAACAGTGAAACCCCTACCCCAACATAACACATCTTCTGGTTTCCATTGGGAGGTCAATGAATCCTTGAAATATACTAGATGATTTAATTTTAGAAGGTTTTTTTATATAATTTAATGTCTCCCTGCTGCCATTGTTCCTTTCTCATTAATGTTAAGAAAATCAAGATGAATAAACTATTATACAAACTATATCTTTTTTTCCATCTCTTTCTATTTGTTTAGCATATCCTTTATAGTTTGATTTGGTCTTTCTAAAACTTCCTGACATGTAGGATTGCTCAGTATACTGGCAACATGTTTTATATTATAATAAGCAATAATTATTTCATTTTCTTAGACACATATGCTGGACTGTTTTTGTCTTTATTTGTGTAGGTGTATCATAATGGTTATAACTTCTAATAAATACAAGATTACTGAATCAGCTCAAGCCCAATGAGAACTTGAATAAGCGTCAATGGTATGGTATATATATTTTAATTTTCCAAATTCTGTAAAGTAAAACACATTCATCTGCCAGATCTCAATCTTTTGAGAACTCTTTAGTTTCCTCCTTGTAGTTAATGCCCCCCAAGGAATTTCCCAATGGTATTAGGTTGCCTTGTTTGTCTTTTGTTAACATATATTCATTGGTCAAATGTAGATCTTTGTCACACCTCCTACATGTACCTGAAGTCTGAGGCCTCCTATTCTTTCTATTCCTAGACCAGAAATTATTCCTTGGATTTTCTTGTCTACAATCCCTTCTCAGATGTCCTATTGTACCACAATTATAACATTTTTCATTTTGGTGCCTCCTCATTAAATTGAAAATTGCTTCTCTTACTCAAGCTTCAGTATTTTAGTCAAATGTCTCAACATTCTTTGTATGCAAGATCCATTCATCTATTGTTGCTGAGCTGACTTTAAAGACCAAAGGATTTTGCACCTTTAATTGTTATTTTCAAAAGACAAAGATTAACTAAGTATGCATCCAGCTTCATGGTCTGTCACTCCAACTTGTACAGCCTAAGTTAATCTTTGTAAGAAGTCACTAAAGGGCCCTGTTTTTATCCCTAATAAATGATTCAATTCTCTTTCCTAGTTTCTGAGTCCTATCCCTAGTATTTAAAGCTGCTGTGCTGTATAGGGACAAAGTGCATTTGTCATAGTGAGCCTGGTTCTGGGGATCTGAGTAATTGTGATTGTAAAATTTTTGCCTCTTCTCTCCAATAATGCTTTCAAATCAACTGAGGTTCATCTTCTGCTACTGGTGAGATTAATTGAATGCAGTGTTGTGAGACAGTCTTATTGCTTAAAGCCCACATTTTCACAATTTCTCTGACAAAAGACAAATATTGTCCATAATAAATTATTGCATGTTTAATATCTTTTAGATAATTCACCTTAGGATACTTTGTGCCAGATTGTGTTCCTGAGGGAATTACTGGACAAGCAGTTAAAACTCTGTGTAAGTCATCAGGGAGTCTGACACATATTGATGAGGCTAAATTCTGTACTTGTACCTTCTGTCCCTGCTCATCAATTTCAATAAATTCCTCAATCTTAAACATTTTTGTACTAATGCCTTTTATAAAATCTGGATCTCCTGTCGAATTTTCCATTCGAATACCCTCATATATGATTCCACAGTATGAAACTTGTCCAGTAAAGATAATGTCTCATCCTTGAATATAATTTTGATGGTGCACATATTACCCTCCTGAAGAGATAACGTATCTGTTAATCTATCATAAATTTTAAACAGATTCTGATTGTTATATTCAACAGCACAAATTCTTTCAGATAATTTTGTCAAATTGATGCTATCCATCTCCATAGTATTGATATTCTCAACTAGCTGTCCATTATTAGTCTGTAAAGACTTATTATTTCTTAAATTAACTCATTCTTGGCCTTGTTATCAAACCATTTTAATGAGATAATATGAAAAAATAAAACTAATTCCTAGGATCAAATAAAAAATGTAGAAGGAAAATCATTTCAGCCTTGTAGAATAAGTAAAGTAATTACTTAAGTCCTGGATAGTTATATTATTAGTAATTTTTGTAGTTTTTCAGAGCTTAACTGTCACAAGGCAAATGCGATATATTGGAGTAGGTGTAATAATCTTTATTGACCATTATGTATTGTTGTTGCAGCAGCATGGCAGAGAGTGCTAGCAACAGCAATCAACAGCTTTTACTCACTTAGGTACTGAAAAATATGCTTTGTTTAAGAAACAAAAAGCAGTTAGTAAGGCAATCAAATGATTCCAAGTGTTGGGGCCCAGGATAAAGAGAAAGCACAAAATTTTCTATCAGTGCATGTTGTGAACTGTGTGTGTTCACAATTTTTAAGTCAAGAAATTTTTAAAATACATAATTTGGTTTAATCCAACAGCATTTATAAGCAAATGCTTTTTTTTTAGCAGATGTTGCTCCTTTCTCAGTAGTAAAAATCAATTGAAAGACAGTACAATAAAATACAGAATTCAAATTCTGTTTAATTTTCATCTTTAATTGTTTCTATTTCATTTTTCTGAACTTTCTTTTTCCTATTTCCTTTTTTCCCAAGCATACACATAATTTTAAACACACTGTAAACTGTTCAAAGGTTTTTTGTTTTTTTTTTAAAGTCTTTACTATGTATCTCAATCTTCTTCAGGTCACATGAGTCTTTAATACTAATTGGAATGGCTAGGATTAAAGTACAGGCTGTTGCAGCTTGCTGGGCCCCATTCCCTTGGCTCCTGAAAGTCTATTTTTATGGCTGAGGTACTGGCGGGAGCCAAATTCATTGCAGCAACTCTGTGGAGTTATTGGTTCATTCCACCACCAAAAAAATGCCTCAAGCTGCTCATAAACACCATTTATGTGCTTGTAAGCATGGCCTCTTAAAAGAGCCAAGCAGTTTTTTTTCTGCTAAAACTGACTTAGAAAGTTTCTCAAAGGAGACACACCTCTGCTTACCACTACCAAACAAAGTCCATCGGAGAAAATGTTAATAAAAAGAAATGTTGCTTGGCTCTATTCTTTTTTTTT
>JAQHUG010000319.1:175157-193457 GCA_028555095.1 Dicrostonyx torquatus
GCTATATTTAAGGTCAATTTCTTCTACTTCTGTATTAGTTTGCTCAGATCTTCTTGTTGCATAATTGCTGGATTCTGGTGTTGTTATGTTGCTTTTCAGGTTGTTAGAGGAACTCTTGGGTTGGCACCTGTCCATCTCTTCCTCTCCAGGTGGATCATCTAGTAGTAGCTACTGTTCACTTGCTTGGTCTGAGAGGATTACTCTGGTCCACTCCAGTCAGAGGGATCTGGAGCAGTGGTGTTCACCAAGTACCAGTCTCAGTCAAAGAGTCTGGCTTCTCTGCTGGAGCCTTTCAGGATTATGCTGGATCCACCCTCTTCCAATCTCCCAGCCCTGCCGCAGGCCAATTCCCGCAGGGAACTTGGTTGCTGTCAAAGGGGAGTCTTGCCCAGGGATCCTCTGGGATGTAGGACACAGAGAAGCTGGGGGAAGGGGAGAGGGAGTCTCCTAATAGAGCAGAGCACCTGGGGGCTAGATTTGGTCTTACCCTCAGTTGAGCAGGTGGATCTGAAGCTGTGGCACTCACCAAGGACCCGCCGCCATGAAAAGGCCGTATCTTTCATTTTTATACTTAGAGAGCGTATTCAGTTTCTTGATGATCCATATTAGGTAGTGGTTTTTTTTCATCTCTCAGTACTCAATTATCCAGAGTCCCTGGAATTTTTTGAAGATAAGTGTTTTCCTGCAAAGACAAGAACAGAACCCTGACCTCATCCTATATGTTTTTCTTATTACCTGTATGATTATCATCATTCTGGATGAGTTGTCATGTCTCTTTCCAAGAGGTTTCTCCTCTACATACTGAACCTTTATTAATTTTGATGGTATCCACAATTTTTTTCTCCTGTAGAAACAAGAACAAAATGCCTGCCCCAACATAGCATCTCCTGGCTTCTATCCAGAGGTCAACACATCCTTGAAATAAACTGGTTGATAGAGTTCCATAGATTTTTCCATTATCCAATGTCTTTCTGCTGCTGTTGTTCCTTTCTCCTTAGCGTTAAGAAAATTCAAGGTTAATAAGGCATTATGTAATCTATTTCTGTGGGCATTTTCCACCCCTTTTGGTTTGTTTAACATATTCTTTTGATGTGGGAGTGTTCTCCTGTATTTTGTATTACTCTTCTTGGTTGAATAAAGAGCTGCCTGGCTTATAGATAGGTCATCCCTTAGGTGGGTGGAGTAGACAGAACGGAAGTTCTGAGGAGAAGAAGGAAGGTGAGCCAGTTGCCATGAGGCCCCCGCCGCAGGAGGAAGTACTGTAGATCCGTCAGGTAAGTTACCCACCTTGTGGTGACATACAGACTTTTATAATGGGTTAGTTTATGAGGTGAGGGCTAGCCAGGAAAAGGCTAGAGATAACAGGCAAGGCAGTATTTAAATGAATCCAATTTGTCATGTGGTTATTTCTGGTGCAGGCGGCCAGCAGCTGAGAGGGCCAGCAGCTGGCGGCTGGGGAATACAACATGCACCTCTCCTCTCCCCTATTTACAACATTCTTTATATTTCGATTTGATCTTTCTATGACTTCCTGACCTATAGGATTGTATGGTATACCTGTAACATGCTTAATATTATAATAAGCAAAAAACAGTTTCATTTTCCTAGAGACATAAGCTGGAATATTATTTGTATTTATTTGTATAGCCATGATGGTCATAACTTCGAATAAATGTGTGATTAATGAATCAGCCTTTTCTGAGCTTAAAGCAGTTGCCTGTTGAAAGCCTGAATAAGTGTCAAGGGTGTGATGTACATATTTTATTTTTCCAAATTCTGCGAAGTGGAACACATCCATCTGCCAAATTTCATTCCTTTGAGTAGCCGTCGGGTGGGTCCCTTCAAGTACCAGTGTTTGGTTATATAAAGAGCAAGTATGGCATCTCTTTATAATCTCCCTGGTTTGTTGCCATGTAATGGAAAACTCTTTCGATAAACGGTTGTTATTGACATGATTTTTTTATGAAATTCTGAGGCCTGCAACATTCTTCCAATCAATAATTGATCAATTTTTGCATTACCTTGTGCTAGAGGACCTGGCAGACCCATATGGGATCAGATGTGTGTTATGTACATTTGAAAAAGCCTATTCCTGATTATGTCTTGTACCTGTATAAACATTGAAGTCAATTCTATATCATCTGGTGTAAATTCAGTTGTTTCAATATGCAAGATAACTCTTTCTGCATATTGTGAATCAGTAACTATATTAAGAGGCTCTTTAAAATCCCTTAGCACCGTAAGAATAGCATATAATTCTGCCTTCTGGACAGAAGTTTAAGGGCTTTGTTCCACGTTACTCAAGTCATATGATTTGTAACCTGCCTTCCCTGATTTATTAGTATCAGTATAAAATAAATGGGCTCCAGGGGCTGGAGAGATGGCTCAGTGGTTAAGAGCTTTGCCTGCTCTTCCAAACGTCCTGAGTTCAATTCCCAGCAACCACATGTGCTCCCAAGCATCTGTAATGAGATTTGGTGCCCCCTTCTGGAACACATGCAGGCAGAACACTGAATACATAATAAATAAATAAATCTTTAAAAAAGAAGTACGGGCTCCAGTTACTGAAGCATCATGTACAATTGGAGGAAGAATCCAAGAAGGTCTCTTCATAAGGTTAACTCTACCGCTTTTTGGATAGTATTAATTTCTTCCAGAAATTTAGCACAAGCTCTTTGTCATGGCTCATTGTCTTCCCATAACCTTTTTATTTCATCAGTATTGAAAGGCACTATAATTTCTGCTGGAACTATACCTGCTAGCTGACAAAGTCTCAGTTTTCTTTTAAAATTATTTGAGAGACATACATTTTCAAATTTTTACTTGGTTTGTGTGGCAAAAAGATCTACTCTAAAATAATATCTTCCCTCTGCATTAAAATTCCTATAGGAGAAATTATGGAAGGCAATATGATTAGAATACAACTAATATTTGGATTTACCCTATCCACAAGTGCCTCCTGCAATTTTTCTTCAATCATTGTCAGTTCCTTTTCTGCTTCAGCTGTTAATTCTTTGGAACTACTCAAATCTTTATCACCATCTAAGGTTTCATTTAAATGAATTATTAAATCAGGTGACTCTTGACTCTTTCAGTAAAGTGGTCTGACCAGGGAACATTTGAATATGGTCTGTGAGTTGAATGCTGCAGCTTGCTGGCAAGGACATTGAAATACCAAATAAACATGGCTACAGCCGGTACCTCCACCATGAGGCTGGAATTGCAGAAAGCTAAGGAATGGGCTGGATCTAGCTGTCAAACCCATGGCCAATTGTGTGGGACAATTGGCCAGGCAGGAATTATAGGTGGGTAAACCAGACAGGAAGTAGAGGCGGATCAATGAAAATAGGAGAATTCTGGGAATCAGGAAGCTCCCTTGGCACTCCTGCACAGACCACTGAAGAGGCAGGGTTTGACCTGCCCCACTGAGAAATGGTACTGAACCATGTGGCTAACATAGATAAGAACAATAGGTTAATATAAGGTACAAGAGCTAATAAGAAGCTTGAGCTAATGGGCCATTCAGTTTATAATCTTATGGAGACCTCTGTGTGATTTTTCTTTTGGGCTATCTAGCTGTGGGGTACCAGGTGGGACAGAAAACCCAACAAGCAGGCCCTCATGCTACATCAGGCTAAAGATACTGTAAACAAAAGAGATTCATCAGTCAAAGAAAACATTAAATCCAACCAAATTCTAAGACATAACATTCAGGAAATCTGAGACACCATGAAAGGACCAACTCTAAAAATAATAGGGCAGAAGAAGGAAAAGAACTCCAGATAAAAGGCACAGAAAATATATCCAACAAAATAATATAAGAAAACTTTCCCAAATTAAGGATATCACTATGAAGGGTCAAGAAGCTTAAGAACACCAAACAGACTGGATAAACAAATAAGCCCCCTTGCTTATAATACTCAGAATCCAAAGCCTTCAGAATAAAGAAAGAATATTAAGAGCTGCAAAGAAAAATGGTCAAGTAATATATAAAAGGCAGACTTATCAGAATTACATCCAACTTCTCAATGGAAAGTGTAAAAGTCAGAAGGTCCTGGGCAGATGTTCTGTAGACACTAAGAGATCATGGATACAAAACTTCTAAACCTAGCAAGGCATTCCATCACCACCAGTGAAAACAGCAATATATTCCATTAAAAAAACAGACTTGAACAGAACCTATCCAAAAACCAAGCCCTACAGAAAGAACTAGAAGTAAAACTCCAACCCATGGAAGCTAACTGCACCCAAAAAAATAAATACAGGCAACAGATAATCTCACACCATTAAACTCAAAGAAGGGAAATACACAAACACTACCATGGGAAATTAATAAGAACTAACAATCACTGGTCATTAATATCTCTTAATATTAATGGATTCAAACTACCTATAAAAGAACACAAGCTACAAGAATGGATATGAAAGCAGAAGGCATTTGTTTGCTGTATACAAAAAAAAAAAGATACCTCAACCTCAAATTCAGTGATTACCTCAGAGTAAAAGGGTTTTTTCAGTCAAAAGAACCTAAGAAACAAACAGGGGTAGCTATCCTAATATAACAAAATGAACTTCAAACTCAAATCAATCAGAACAGATGGAGAAGGACACTTTACATTCATATCAGAAACAATCCAACATGATGAAGCCTCAACCTCGAACATCTATGCCCCAAATACAAGAGCACCCAGAAATGTCAAAGAAATATTACTAAAGCTTAAATCTCACATCAAACCTCACACACTAATAGTAGGGGAGTTTAACAGCTCACTCTCAAAAATGAACAGGTCAACCAAACAGAAACTTAACAGAGAAATAAGAAAACTAATATATTTTATGACTGAAATGGAGTTAACAGACATCAACAGAACATTCCATCCAAACACAAAATATACTTTCTTTTCAGCACCTAATGGAACCTTCTCTAAAATTGACCACATACTTTATAAAAAAGCAAACCTCATCAGATACAAAAAATAGAACAAGCCCCTGTATCTTATTGGATCACCATGGTTTAAAGTTAGGATATAGCAACAACACTAATTGCAGAAAGCATACAAACTAGTGAAAATTTAACCACCACGGGTCAAGAAAGAAATATGGAAAATAATAAAAGACTTCCTAGAATTCAATGAAAATCAAGACATATCATACCCAAACCTATATAGGATGCTATGAAAGCTGTGCTAAAAGTTCATAGCACTAAGAGTCCACATAAAGAAATTGGATAAATCTCACTTTAGTGACTAAACAGAAGTCAAAACAGAAATATTCAGCCAGGAGGAGTAATCAAATTGACAGGAAAAAAATCAAATTGAGGACTGAAATCACTAAGAATGGAAACAAAGAAAACATCATAAAGAATCAATGAAACAAAGTGCTGATTCTTTGAGAAAATCAACAAGATAGGCAAACCTTTATAAAACCTAACCAAAAGGCAGAGAAAAAACATCAAAATTAACAAAATCAGAAATAAAATGTGGCACACAACAACACACACCAAGGAAATCCTAAGAATCATTATGTCATACTACTAAAACCTATACTTCACAAAATTGGAAAGTGTAAAGGACATTTTTATGGAAGGTACTACATACCAAAATTGAATCAATACCAGGTGAACAGTTTAAATAGACCTGCATTGAAGTAGAAGATGTCATCAAATCCTTCCAACCCCAAAAATTCCAGGGCCAGATTGTTTCAGTGCAAAATTGTACCAGAACTTCATAGAAGAGCTATGACCTATACTCTTCAATGTGTTCCACATAATAAAAACAGAAGGGACATTGCCAAAATCTTTCTTATGGGGCTAAAATTACCCTGAAACCACACAAAGACTCTACCAAGAAGGAGAATTTCAGACCAATCTCCCTCATGAACATAGACCCAAGAATGCTCAATAAAATACTGGCAAATCAAATCCAAAAACACATAAAAAATCCACTATATTCAAGTTGGCTTGATCCCAGAGATGCAGGAGCCGTTTATCATGTGAGGATCTATCAATGTAATCCATCATATAAATAAACTGAAAAAAAACCACACATGATCATCTCATTAAATGCTGATAAAGCATTCAACAAAATCCAACATCCCTTCAGAATAAAGGTCTCGGAGTGATCAGGGATATAAGAACATATCTAAACATAATAAAGCAATATACAGCAAGCTAACACCCAACATCAAATTAAATGCAGAGAAAATCAAAGCAATTTGACTAAAATCAGGAACAAGACAAGGCTGTCCACTCTCTCCACATCTATTCAACATAGTTCTTAAAGTCCTGGCTAGAGCAATAAGACAACAAAAGGAGAACAAGGAGATAGAATTTTGAAAGGAAGAAGTCAAACTTTGGCTCCTTGTACATGATATGATAGTATACATAAATGACTCACAAAACTCTACCAGCCAACGCATACATCTGATAAATACATTCAGTAATGTGGCAGGATAAAAAAAAATCAAGTCAATAAATTAATAGCCCTCCTATATACAAATTATAATTTGCTAGAGCCAACAAAGCATGCACCCCCTCACCTGCAGTTTCTGAGATTCAGGAAGCATTTTTTTCCAGGCAACACAGTGGAAGCTAAATGAACAAATTCCTTGAGTGCCAAGAAGAAAACACCTTCTATGGCTTTTGCATAAGCATTTGACATTGTTACATGTGATTCTGTTTGTAAAAATTTTATTTCATGTACTTTTCCTTCTTCCATACAAGTGGCTTCTGATAATATGGATGAGCTGTACAATAAAATGAGTCTTCCTGATCTGAGAAGGCAGAAGCATGCATGCATACAATATTCAATATGACTTAACTTTGTATCCATATACAAGAATCTATAAACAATAACTCACAAATACCAATCTATTATCCCATCATCCAATTTTCCCTCTTTTTTTTCCAAAAAGATCCCTGAGCTTATAAAATTCCTCTCCCAACCCTCAACCATATACTAATTATAATCAACCCCTAAATGATGTCTCTGAAACCGAGGACAAACCATGCTGGGAGAGGGGACATCATCCTCTAGAATTACTTCCAGATGTCATGGGGGGTTGTCTTTCTAGGGGATCCTGTGAAAGTAAAATGATGGTTAAATTTCAAGATCAATGTTTGGTAGTATTAGAAATAGTTTCAGTATTTTGTGGAGGTATGGCCAGAATGTTGTAAAAGATGTGCACTGTTTCAGCTAATCAAGTTCGAATTGTCTTGTGTAGCTGGTACCCCAAACAGGTCTAATAGTAGCACTATCAGTATCATGAAATAATATCAACCAGGTGGAGTTGTTGTTATGGGACCCCATCTTCTTCCTGGAAACTTCAAAGATAGCTGTGGGAAAAATTCATTGTTCATTGTGAAAAACGTAAACATTATATATATAGACATATACGGTTGTATATATTCAATGAAAGTCATGATAACAAATAAAATAGATATGAAGAAAAGCAAATTTCTTTCTTTCTAAATTTCTTTTCTTTCTGTCCCATATCATGGTTCTTGACATGAGACAGAAATTCCAGAAACTCTGGGTTTTTCTCTGAACAACAGGCTTGGAATTAGAGAGGGACGGAGCCAGAGTCCAACTCCAAAACCAGTCCTATAACTTTAGAAGCATAAATGTATGTTTTATTTTTATACTTCCTGAACCTATTCAGTTTACTTGATGATCCATATTGGGTAGTATTTTATTTTTTTCATCTGTCATTATTTAATTATCCAGGGTCCCTTGAATTTTTTGAAAGTAAGTTTTCTTGCAAAAACAAGAACAGAACCTTGCTCCCATCCTATATGTTTTTCTAACCACCTGTATGATTATCATCATTGTGGATAAGCTGTCATGTCTCCTTTCCAAGAGGTTTCTCCTCTTCAAACTGAACCTTTTTTTTTAATTTTGATGGTATCCACAATTTTTTTTTCTCCTGTGGAAACAAGAGCAAAACCCCTGCCCCAATGTAGCACATCTCCTGTCTTCTATTGAGAGGTCAGTACATCCATGAAATAAACTGGTTGATTTAGTTCAGCAGATTTTTCCATTATCCAATGTCTTTCTGCTGCTGTTGTTCCTTTCTCATTAGCTTTAAGAAAATTCAAATTTAATAAGGCATTATGTAATCTATTTCTGGCGGCATTTTCTAATCCATTTTGTTTGTTATCATATCCTTTATAGTTCAATTTGATCTTTCTATTACTGCTTGACCTGTAGGATTGTATGGTATACCTGTAACATGCTTAATAATATATAAGCAAAAAACCATTTCAGTTTCCTAGAGACATAAGCTGGACCATTATCTGTTTTTATTTGTGCAGGTATACCCATGATGGCCATAACTTCTAATAAATGTGTTATTACTGAATCAAGCCTTTTCTGAGCTTAAAGCAGTTGCCCATTGAAAGCCTGAAAAAATGTCAATGGTGTGATGTACATATTTTAATTTTACAAATTCTGCAAAATGGAACATATCCATCTGCCAGATTTTATTCCTTTGAGTACCTTCCAGGTTGGTCCCTGCATGTAGCCGTGTTTGGTTATATAAAGAGCAAGTAGGGCACCTCTTTATAATCTCCCTGGCTTGTTGCCATGTAATGGAATACTCTTTCTTTAAACCCTTGCTATTGACCTAATTTTTTGTGAAATTCTGAAGCCTGAAATGTGCTTCCAATCAATAACTGATCAATATCTGCATTACCTTGTGCTAGAGGAACTGGCAGACCCATATGGGATCAGATTGTGATATGTACAAAGTTTATTCCTTATTATGTCTTGTACCTGTATAAACAATGAAGTCAATTCAGTATCATCTGGCATAAAGTCAGTGGTTTCAATATCAAAGATAACTCTTTCTGCATATTGTGAATCATGTACTATATTAAGAGGCTCTTTAAAATTTCTTAGCACTATAAGAATGGCATATAATTTTGCCTACTGGACAAAAGTATAAGGGCTTTCTTCCACCTTACTCCATCCATCTGATTTATAACCTGCCTTCCCTGATTTATTAGCATCAGTATAAAATGTAAAGGCTCCAGTTATTGGAGCATAATGTACAATTTGAGGAAGAATCCAAAAAGTTCTCTTTATAAGATAAACGCTACTGCTTTTGGGATAGTTGCTATTAATTTCTCCGAGAAAATTAGCACAAGCTCTTTGTCATGGTTCATTGTCTTCCCATAAACATTTTATTTCATCAGTAGTGAAAGGTACTATAATTTCTGCTGGATCTATACCTTCTAAGAGCTGACAAAGTCTCAGTTTATCTTTTATAATTAACTCAGAGACCTTTTCCACATAAGTTTTCAATTTTTTACTTGGTTTGTGTGGTAAAAAGATCCATTCTAAAGTAATATCTTCCCTCTACATTAAAACTCCTATAGGAGAAATTCCAGAAGGCAATATGACTAGAATACAGCTAAAGTTTGGATTCACCCTATCCACATGTGCCTCCTGTAATTTTCCTCAATCATTGTCAGTTCCTTTCCTGCTTCCACTGTTAATTCTCAGGGAGTATTTAAATCCTTATCACCATCTAAGATTTTGTTTAAATGGATTATTAAATCAGGTGTTATTCCAATAACTGGTTGTAGACTGGAAATGTCTCCTAACAAGCTTTGAAAGTCATTAAGAGTCTGTAACTGGTCTCTCTTAGTTTGTACCTTTTTTGTCCAAATTTTCTGTAAACCTATTCTGTACCCTATGTAAATAACAGAATCTCCTCTTTGAATCTTTATAGGAGAAATTTGTAATCCCTATTTAGGCAAAATTATCTGTACTTTCTCAAACATTCTTTCTAACGTATCTATGTTTGAATCAGATAACAAAATATCATCCATGTAATGGTAAATTATAGACTTAGGGAATTGCTTTTGTATTATTTCTAATGGCTGACTTACAAAGTATTGAATCAGGCTGGGGCTATTGAACATTCTCTGTGGGAGTAGAGTCCACTGGAATGTCCTAGTAGGCTGAGAGTTATTATAAGTAGTCAATGGGAAGGCAAATTTTTCTCCATCCTTCTCTTGCAAAGGTATAGTAAAGAAGCAATCCTCAATATGTTGAGCATCTAACTGCTCCTGTACCACTTGTTCTAAAGCCTGCAATTTTTCTTCAGCTAGAGGCTATTGCTTAATCCATATTCACTTCTCAGTTAGCCATTTTAAAGGTAGGGCTGTTGGTACCTCTAAAGGTTTGTTACTTGCTTTATGTTCTTGTACCAGCTGAATGGCAGGTGATCTCTGTGCATAATACCTTATTACATCATTCCCAGAAATTATGAGTTTTTGTGACTAAAGTAATGTTAATCTGGGTCTTCAATTGCTGTAGCAGGTCACAACTCCATAAATTTATTGCAATATCAGCTACTATGGTCTTACCTTTCCTCTTTGACCTTCTGGCCTAATACAGTTAACACATCTCTTGATTTGTTTAACTTGAGATATGGTTCCCATTCCTAGTAATTGAACATCTTCCTCTTGAAGAGGCCAATTTGGATGCCAAGATTTTGTTCCTATGTCTATCCTGCCAGCAATCACAATTCCATTTATGTGTACTCTCAGTTTTGGTCTCTGATCATTTATAGAGATTTGTCAAAATATATGCTTCTTATTTCCTAATTGAATTTCCAACTTATCCCCCAAATTTGAGCCATCATTTAGAACCTTATGATGTTGCACAGAAGGTTCTAGAGTTTTTAATTTTCCTGGTGTGACATGTCCTCCAGGGTTACTGGGAAAAACTTGGCCACTTTTGAATTGGGAGTCTGCGAGAGGTCCCTCAAAGAGTTTCCTGATGGTATCAGGTTGCGTTGTCTGTCTGTTTCTCATCTGCATTCATTGGTCCAATGTCTTCCTTTACTATACCTCCTACATATACCTGAAGGCCAAAGTTTTTTATTCCTTCCATTTCTAGATGAAGGGTTATTCCTAGAAATCCCTTGGCTGCAATCCCATTTTAGGTGTCCTAATTTACCACAATTAAAAGATAAAATATCTAAATTAAGTTTTTGGTGTAGATTATAAAGGGAAACTATGTAATATAGACCATTCCATTAACTTCTCTTCTGAATAATATTAAAAATAACCTAAAATACAATTAAAACATTTGGCAGGTTGATGTCCCCTCATCGCTTTGGAAATTACTTCTTCTGTCCAAGATTCATCGTTGCAATTAAAGGTCTGAAAATTCATGGTATGCTGGATCCATTCATCCATAGATGCTGATCTAGACCTTAAAGGACAAATTATCATTTTTGCAGTCTCAATTTCATTTTCAAAAGCCAGAAATTCAAGAATTAATCATCTAGCTTCTGAGTCTGTTACTCCTATATTCAGAGATTTAATTAATCTTTGCAAAAAGTCAGTACAAGGTTCTCCCTGTCCCTGCCCAACCATGGTATATGACTCTAACTTTTTTTCCTAGTTCTTGTATCTTATCCCATGCATTGAAGGCTGCTTTGGGCATAGGGACAATACTTCATCATAAAGTGCTTGGACCTGTGGATTAGAGTATGCTCCTACATCCAGAATTTGATCCTGGGAAACTTCACATCTTTTGTCCTTCTTTGCTATTACATTTGTTTGGACTCTCCTCTGAAATAAACTCCAAACATCAAGGAATATCCATCTTCTAGCACTGCTGATGCTAACTTGGAGAAATCATTGGGAATAGCCCTGACATTATGAGCCCAAGTCCTTATCATTTCCTTAACATTTGTAGAGTGCAAGCCATAAGTAACTATTTCATGCTTAATTTCCTTCACTTCATTCCATCCTGTCAGCATCCATCTAGCTTCTTTGAGCCTTTAGAAGTTGATGCTTTGTCAGGATAAATTAGAGGGTATGTTGCTAAAACCCTGGGCAAATCAGTTCTGACATCTGGTGGTGGCATTGTATTTTGCCCTTGTGTCTTCTCACCGAGTTCATCAGCTTCGATAAATTCCTTAATCATTTCAAATCTCTTAATCATTGTCTAAGGTAAGGCCTGAATCTCCTTATCTGCAAAGGTTTCTAGTCATTTCCCTATAAATTTTCTGGTTCCCTTTCTGCAGCTGTGATTCCAAGGTCTTAATGTTTCCTTTTAAAGATAACATCTCCTCCTTGAACTGCCCCCGGATAACATGTGCATTGCGTCCTGGAGGTATATTCTGTCTGCTACCTTATCAAAACTCTGTGATAACTTCTGAAAGTCAAATTCAAAAGCCTGGACACTTTCAGGTAAGGTCCTAATACCCTTAGATAAGGAGTCAATTTTGACTATCATGGTATTAATCCCATCAATTAATGTCATATACTTCCATAATGATATAATATGGAGAAGAAAACTGAAACCTAATAACCAATAGCCTCGTGTGATGTCTTCCATTGTGGCAGCAAAAGTCACAGCTAGAGTCCAATTAAAAACAATGCCTGCCATTTTACTTGTTAACCAGCAGATGGTGCTGTTTCTGAGTCATTTCACCCAGTCTATTTCTGATGCAAGATTTAGACTCTTTAGAATAAAATGTCTACTAAAACATTTATCATGTATTCCTTGCTTAATATTGTTTATGTTGTTTGTAATTTTATACTTGATATCTGTTTCTATTGTACATAGTTCTGTATTGGGTTTAGAGTGCTCTCATTTAGACAAAAGGGAAGTGTGGTGGGGAATCTTTGTCAACCAGTTATCTTTAAGATGTGAGACCAAGTTATGGTGTGGATTTCTGGGAACTGGAGAAAAACAGCACAGCTTAGCCCTCTATGTGTTTTCTTGCAACACAGCTGAGCTTTGACTTCTGGTTCATATTTTGTGAGTTTTCCCCTTATAATAAATAAAAAATGTAGTTGTCTTATCTTTTAGCTATTCTGGTAATTTCCTGAATCAAGGCAACTTCTACAGATTGCCAATCATTAAACACCTGCACAGCCAGCTCATTCATGTCTGTAAGACTTTTATCAAAACCATAAGCTCATCCACAGAACAGACTTTTTCTTTTAATGATTGTCCTACTCACTGAGTTGCCTGAGACCTGTGCTCTACATGCATGGGAATCAAATGGAGGGGAGAAAGAACTATTTCAGTGTTGTTATTCCTGTTCCCTTCAGTGACAAGTATATGTGGCTTTTGACTTCAGAAAATAGACTCACTGCTCTAAATTTGATATCCAGTAGCCTGTCTCACCACAGTAGTTGAAGTTTTGGTCCTCAATAGCACTCAGCAATTCAGAGTGTTGAAGCAGCTCTTCACAGGTAAGAATATTAGATTTTTGCACCAGGTCGCTTGACAACACTGAAAACTTAGATATTGGGTTCTCATATCTTCCATAATCTATTACCTGCAATCTTTCTTCCTTGGTGTCAAACTTAGGGTTTCTATTGCTGTGAAAATTCATCATATCCATGAAAACACTTAAAAAGAAAAAAAAACATTTCATTGTGGTGAATGACTTACAGTTCAGAGATTTAGTACATTGTAGTATTTATAGTTATGAGAGAGAGCATGGCAGCTGGGAGCACTGCCATATGCATGCAGATATGGTACTGAAGAAAGAGCGCTGAGGGCTCATACATCAGGACTCACAGACAGTAGGTAGTGGTCTGTCTCACTGGGTGCATCTTGACCATATATGGGACCTCAAAGCCTGCCTCCACAGTAACACACTTCCACCAAGAAGTCCACCCCTACTCCAGCAAGGTCACACCTTCTAATAGTGCCACTCCCTTTGGGGAACATTTTCTTTCAAACCTCCTCACTTGGTTTGTCAAAGATTTTCTACACCTGCAGTACTGGCTTTCTTATTTTTCTCAATTCTCATGCAACACTGCCATTTCCTGTTTTTGCTTATATTGGTCTCTGTTGATTCTTCTGTTGACTGCTTTATGGAATCTGTCGTCCATTCTGTCATTAATATGATATTTATTACTCCTTTGACACTATAATAGTGATTGCTACCACCTCTACAGATATTATCAACTCAGCTCACTCTGTTTCGTATAAAAGTAACTGCCAATCAAAGAGATGTGACAAAAAAAATCAATGCATAATAAGAGAGGGAGCAGAACATTCAACAGATGCCTTAATAAAATTGTAGTGATAGAAGGCAATAAAGAAAGTGCCTTCCAAATTACATCTAAAGGTGAACTACCATCTAGTTTTCTAAATGTTATATTTTAGATATTTTTATTTCTTGTGAAAGAAGGTAGAAGAGACAAGAGAAAAGAAGTAGAAAATATTGGGAGGTGAGGCAGTGTACAGAAAAAAAAAATGTCTCTTTAAACAAAACATAAAATACAATATATCTAAAATGACATGCTATAAAAATAAAAGCTTAATTGCATTATTGTCTGCCAATATATGAAATAATTAATTAGAGGAAGAAAAATAAGTTTAGTGGAGAAATTTTTGTTTAACTTTATTTGTTATGAGATAATTGATTTCTTTCCAAAGTAGTCAATGCACTTGTGGTAATAATTAGAAATAAATATATAAAAGATATTATAAAGTAATTCTATTTTTATTATTCTGAAAGAGTTTACTCTTTTAACACCATTTCTTTCTAATCTTGATATTTCACTATTTTTAATTTAAATTTAAAATGTGCAACACTCCCTCACTTCCCATGCACAAATGTTATAGCCCAAGGAAAAATCCTGTTTTACTTATCAATCCAACTCCCAAAATTAAATAATTATTTGAAAATTCTATGCAACCCTGAGGAAACGCAAAGTTAATAAAAATATTTCATAAAAAATAGCTGAGTAGAAAATAGAAATACCTCACTAGATGAGCAAGCAGCATGTGCTGAAATTCAAGTTCATAGTTCAAGAATTCAAAATAGAATACTTCATATATATATATATATATATATATATATATATATATACTTCATATATATATATGAAGATCAGGCCACTGACTTGTTATTAGCAAGGGTCATGATTCAATCATCTTACAAATAGATCATTGTTTTCATTTTTCTCCATGTTCTCTTTTTTAGTAAGATGAAATGAGATTGTTGGAGAAAATTTCAAAATTTTTGTAAGCATTTTAGAAATAGTTGAGTTAGTATGTCTACTCACCAAATCCAGGACTGGAAATACTGCCTCACATTCTGTGAAAAGTCTAATTCTAACTAATTGTGCTGACAGCTCATTTTCCTCATGTTTATTTGTACTTTCTAAAAATTTTAATTTGCAGATGACTAAAACAGTCAAGGAAAACTTCTCATGTGCAGTCAGACTACTACATATTCTAGATGGCTTTTCTTTCAAACTTGTGCTGCGACATTTTGCATCACACTATGTATATCATCTGAATTGGAAGCAGAGCACTAATTAGAATCTACCATGCAAGTGAGATGTCAGGCTCCAGAATTTTGTTTTGTTTCACTGCAGAGAAGAAATAGAATCTTCCTCACTCCTTATTTGTGACTTGTGAACCACCTTCTCTGAAATTTATATTTTACCTTTTTAAAAAATATATAAAGGTTTTTCTATGTTACTGGAAAGAATTGAGAAGATATGATATATGAAAATGCTTTCTATTGGGCACAGTACTGCACAAGTGTAATGTCTGATAAGAGTGTATATAAAGTCATGAACACAAGATCATTCATATCAACTGTAAACAAAACAACAAAATGTCACTCCAACATGGTCGACTAAATCCACTTAAAACTAAAGAAAGATTGAAAAGGAATTCTAGACACATAAAAACAGAGTTTAGCACAGTTTTTTGGTAGCCACAATTTGTTTTTCTAGATGGGATTACAACAAGCAAGGCACCATGGGGCATAGTAAAAACCATGAAGCTTCTTTAAAAAATGGTGGCTTCCTCATTTGCCAGCACAAATGGCTCAAACACTTTCAGGAGGTCTGGCTACTGAGTATTAGAGTGGGGTCTGTGAGCAGACTGCTACAGCTTGCTTAATGGTATTATAGACCCACTGTGGACCTTAAAATGGGGCTCATGCTAAACAGACCTCAACTTTACCATGTTGGATTGGGCAGAGCAAGCAGGAAGGTTTGTATTTCCCCTAGTAATGCTGCAACCTAAGTTCATAAGAAGGGATTAGCATTTTAAGAAGCATTTTTAGTCAGAAAAGGATTACAGATATGCAATAAATACAATAAAAACCTGTGCAACAAATGAGAACAATGACCTCAAAATGTGAACAATGTGTAAGTATCTTGATAAGAGGTAGAAATATACATTCCAATTTAATAAATGTATCCTAAAATACATTTGTATTTTTTGTAACAATATACAAAAAAATTTTTTAAGTAGAGGTAGACGCATGCATGCATACAATATCCCAAAATAACTTTTCCTAGTTATGCAAATATGGTGGATGAAAATACGAACATATTCAATATGACTTAACTTTATATCAGTATACAAGAATCTATATGAATGTAAATTGGTTATGAATAATAGCTCACAAGTATTCATTCTATTACTCACTATTATTATTAGTGTAGATAAGCTCACAGTAATCTATCATTGTAACAGGAGGAGTGGGTTGTTTGTTGGGGTTTCTGTCATGCCCAGTTCCTACAGCCAGTAAGTCCCAAAGAAAATCATAGAGGTCTCCATAAGTTATAAACTGAATGGCCCATTTGCTCATGCTTCTTATTAGCTATTGTAGCTTATTTTAATCCATTATTCTTATCTATGTTAGCCACATGGCTCAGTACTTTTTTCAGCAGGGCAGGTCACATCCTGATTCTTGAAAAGTCTGGGAAAGACTACTGAAAGAGCTTTCTGCTTCCCAGAATTCTCCTATTATCATTGCACCACCTCTACTTTCTGTCTGGTTTTTCCGCTTATACTTCTAGCCTGGCTATCAGCTAATCAACGTTTATTTAAAATATAATAGACAGAATACAGACAATACTCCCACACCATATTATCCCATCAAATTTTCCATTTTTTAATAGATTCCTGAGCCTACAAAATTTCCCCCAACCCCTATACCAAATATAATCAACCCCTAAATTATGTCCCTAAGCCTAGGACAAACAATGTTTGGAGAGGGGACATTGTCTTCTAGAATTATTTCCAGCTGTCATGGGGGTTACATTCTTTCTATGGAATCCTGTGAAAATAAAATGATGGTTAATATCCAAGATAACTGTCTTGTATAATTGCAAATAGTCTCTGAGTATTTGGTAGGGTTTTTCTGAGGTTCCTATTTGGATTTCTGGTCAGAACTCTTTAAAAAAGAGTGCAACACTTCAGCTAACCAAGTTGGAACCATCATGAACAGCTAGTAGCCAAATATAGGTCTTATACTAGTTTTATCAGCATTGTGACATCATATCAACAAGGTGGAGTTGTTGTGCAGCCCCATTTTTTCCTGGAAATTTCAAGATTATTGCAAGAAAATTTAAGGTTCATTGTGGAAAACTTAAACATTATTTATATAAACATATACATATATATACATATATATATTCAATGAAAGGTACAATAGAAACAAAAATAGATATGAAGAAAAGTAAAAATTTTTAAAAATTCTTTTTTAGTTACATAACATGGCTTGTGACATGAGGCAGAAACTTTGAGTTTTTATTTTAACAACATGCATGGATGTAGAGAGAGAAAGAGCTGGTATACCACTCCAAAGCCACCTCTCTCTCCTCTCTCTCTCTCTCTCATATATATATATATATATATATATATATATAAACACATGTAGGTTTAAATGTATGTGTATCAGTTACTTGCTCTCATAAATCATATTCCTATTTTTTAAATGATTCTTAGTGGATAGTTATTCATCCATCTGTCAGCATCAGTGAAATACATGTAACAGTATACTATCTACAATCCTCTAAGCATTCTTATTATGCTTTATTAGGTTGCTAGTGTGTGACCAAGATACATAACTTAAAAGTTTATTTGAGTATTTTATACATGTATTAAATGAGTATTATCATATCCACTTTCTACTTTTCTCCTCCAGCTTCTATGGAGTGCTTTCCAGCATATCCAGCTCCAAAGTTCATATCTACTTAAAATAATTGACTAAAAATAAATAATGGCACATTTCAGTGTGTAAGAATGCTTAAAGGATCCCTTTTATGGCGGCGGGTCCTTGGTGAGTGCCACAGCTTCAGATCCACCTGCCCAACTGGATTGGTAAAACCAACCTCTAGCCCTCAGGCACTCTGCTCAATTGGGAGGGCCCCTCTCCACCTCCCTCAGCTTTTCTGTGTCCCATACCCCAAGAGTATCCCTGGGCAAAGCTCCCCTTTGACAGGGCCATGGTTCCCTGTGGGAATTGGCCTGCGGCAGGGCTGGGACCTTGGACGAGGGTGGG
>JAQHUG010000319.1:198639-224779 GCA_028555095.1 Dicrostonyx torquatus
TCCACTCCTTTCTGTCTATTCAACATATCCTTTATTGTTCTATTTGATCTTTCTATTACTGCTTGACCTGTAGGATTGTATGGTATGCCTGGGTTTGCCATTTTATACCTCTCCTGGGATCTGGTGATCCATTCCCATTAATTAATTAGGGGGGTGGCAGCGGGTTGTGGTCACAGGCTGGGATGGTGAAGACCACACCCCTTCAGATGATCTTTATTGAATAGTTATTTTTACTCCTGTCATCATCCAAACATCCAGGGTCTCTTGAATTTTTGAAGATGAGTATTTTCCTGCAAAAATGGGAACAGAATCCTACCCCAACCCTTATGAGATTTTGTTACCATTGGTATGGTTTTCTCCGTTGTGGATAAGCTCTCATTTCTCTTTTTCAAGAGGTTTCTCCTTTTTAAACCAAATCTTTGTGAATTTTATGGTATCTCTAGTGTTTCTTCTCCTGTGGAAACAAGAACAAAATCCTTCCCTACTCACAGCACATCTCCTGGCTTCCATTGTGAGGTCAACACATCCATGAAATAAAATTGTTGATTTAATTCAAAAGACTTTTCTATTAGCCATTGTCTATTTTCTATTATCTCTCTGATGCTGTTGTCCTTTTCTCATTAGTGTTAACAAAATTCAAAGTTAATGAAATATTATGTAATTATTTATGAGGACATTTTCCACTCCTTTCTGTTTGTTTAACATAACTTTGATAGTTTGATTTGGACCTTCTATAACTAACAGACATGTAGTATTGTGTGTTATACCTGTAACATGCTTAATATTATAATAAAAAATTGTTTTATTTTCCTGGAGACATATGCTGGACAGGTAATTACATAATGGCCATAATGTCTAATTAATGTATGGTTACTGAATCAGCCTTTGCTGAGGAAGTTGCCCACTGAAAACCTGAATAAGTGTCAATGGTGTGTTGTATGTATTTAAATTTTCCAAATTTAGCAAAGTGGAACACATCCATCTGCCATATTTTATTCCCTTGAGTGTCTTTGGGTTAATCCCTGCAGGTAGTGATGTTTTTACAGAAAGAGCAAGTAGGGTACCTTTTTACAATATCCTTAGCTTGTTGTGATGTAATAGAAGGCTCTTTCTTTAAACCTTTGCTATTGACTTGGTGATTTTTATGAAATTCTGAAGCCTGCAACATGTTTCTAATCAATAATTGATAACTTTCAGGATTACCTGGCACTAGAGGACCTGGCAGATCCATATGGGATCAGATGTGTGTTATGTATATAGAAAAAAGCTTATTCCTGATTATGTCTTGCAACTGGATAAATAATGAAGTCAATTCTGTATCATCTGCTATAAATTTAGTGCTTTCAATATGCAAGATAACTCTTTCTGCATATTGTGTATAAGTAACAATATTAAGAGTTTCTTTTAAATCCCTTAGCACCCAGAGAATAGCATATAATTCTGCCTTCGGGAAAGAAGTATAAGGACATTATTCAACCTTACTTAATTCTTCTGATATATCCTGCCTTCCATGATTTGTTTAAATTAGTATAAAAGGTACAATTAAGGGAGCATCATGTACAATTTGGGGAAGAATCAAAGAAGTTCTCTTTATAAGGTTACATCTATCACTTTTGGAATAATTGATATTAATTTTTCCCAAAAAATTAACACAGGCTCTTTGTCATGGTTCATTGTCTTCCCTTTACTTTTTATTTCATCAGTAGTTAAGGGTACTATAATCTCTTCTGTGTCTATACCTGCTAAATGATAATGTCTAAATTAACCTTTTATAATTAATTCAGAGACTTTTTCCAGATAAGTTTTATTTTTGATTGGTTTATGTGGTAATAAGATCAATTCTAAGATAATAACCCTCTGCACTATAATTCCTGTAGGAAAAATTTTGGAGGGCAATATGACTAGAATGCAATTAAAATTTGGATTCACCCTATCTACATGTGCCTCCTCCAATTTCTCCTCAACAATTGTAAATTCCTTTTCTGCTTCAGCTGTTAATTCTCTGGGACTCTCCAAGTCTTTATCACCATTTAAGATTTTGTTTAAATTAGTTATTTGATCAGGTTTTATACCAACTGCCAGTCATAGACTGGAAATGTCTCCTAATACTCTTTGAAAATCATTAAGCATCCTCAACCAGTCTCTCCTAATTTGTGCCATTTGTGTCCTAATTTTCTGCAAATCTATTTTATAACCTAGGTAACTGGCAGAATCTCCTCTCTGTATTTTTTCAGGAGCAATTGGTAATCCCCATTTGGGCAAAATTTTCTTTATTTCTTCAAACATTCTTTCTAAAGTATCTATGTTTGAATCAGATAGCAAAATGTCATCCATGTAATGTTAAATTATAGACAGGAAATAGCTTATGTATTATTTCCAATGGCTGGCTTACAAAGAATTGGCACAGTGTGGGGCTATTAAGCATTTCCTGTGGGAGGATAGTCCATTGATATCTCCTAGTAGGCTGAGAATTATTATAAGAGTGCACTGTGAAGGCAATTTTATCTCTTATTTTGGTAATAGAGAAGGCAGAGGAATTCCAGATTTTAGAGGGCCCATATGTTGAGTTACCTTACTGATAGCTCTTAGATCGATCACTGTTCTCCTTTTCCCGGACTTCATTTTACATACAGAAAATACAGGAGAATTCCAAGGGCTGGTTGATTCTTCAATATGGTGAGCATCTAGCTGCAAGTTATCCTCATATTGGTTTCTCAGTTAACCATTATAAATGCAGGGCTGTTGGTACCTCTAAAGGTTTGTAAGTTGCTTTATGTTCTTTTACAGCCTAAATGGCTGGTGTCTTTTGTATATAGTCCCTCATAATATTCTTCCCAGAATTATGAGTTCCTGTGTTTGCAGGAATATTAATCTGGGTAGTCCAATACTGCAGCAGATCATAAACCCATAAATGTATTGCAACATTAGCCATATATGGCCTCAGGTTCCCTCTTTGATCCCCTGGCCCAATGTAGTCAACCCATCTTGTACTTTATTTAACTTGAAATATGACCCCAATCCCTAGTAATTAAACATCTGCCTCTTGAAGAGTTCAATTTGAATGCCAAAATTCTGGAGTTATGATACTCACATCTGCACCTTTGTCTATAAAGGCAACAATTACAATGCCATTTATATACACTCTTAGCTTTGGTCTTTGATTATTTATAAAAGTCTGTCAGAATAAAAACTTCCTATTTCCTATTGGGATTTTTGACATATCCTCCATGTTTATGCTATCATCTAGAACCTTATGGTCTCCTATGGAAGGCTCTGTATATTTTAATTTTCCTGGTACAACATGTCCTCCACAGTTACTGAGAATGACTGGGCCACTTTTGGCTTGGGTTTTGTGAGAGGTCCCTCAAGTACTTTCTCAATAGTATTGGGTTGCCTTGTCTGTCGTTTGTTGAGTTGAATTCATTAGTCCAATATTACCCTTTGCCACACTTTCCACATATACCTAAAGGCTAAATCCTCCTATTCTTGCCATTCCCAGAGAAGATATTATTTCTAGGAATTCCTTGCCTACAATCTCTTCTCAGATGTCTTATTCTACCACAATTAAAACATTTGGCATTTTGATGTCTCCTCATCCTTTGGAAATTGCTTCTCCTACCCAAGATTCAGTATTATAGTTAAATGTCTCAATGTTCATTGTATGCAGAATCCATTGATCAATAGGTGTTGATATAATCTTTGAAGGTCCAAGTATCTTTTTGCATTGAAAGTTGGCATTTTCAAAACCCAGGGATTCAATAAGTACTCATCTAGCATCTGAGTCTGTTACTCTTATTTGTACAGTCCTATTTAATCTTTGTAAAAAATCAGTAAAGGATTCTCTCTGGCCCTGTTTAACCCTGCTCTATGATTCTATTCTTTTTCTTAGTTCTTGAATCCGTCTCAAGTATTTCTCATGTGTGGCATAGGGACAATATTTGTTCATCATAAAGAGCTTGAACCTGTGAGTCACCATAAGGGCCTCTTCCAAAATTTGATCTGGGGAAGTCTCAAGGCCTTTTGCTTTTCCCTGTTGTTCCAAAATTTTGGTTTCTTCCCTGAAATAAATTTTAAACATTAATTGAGGTCCATCATCCAGAACTGTTCAAACTAACTGAATCCTGTCATGTGGGATAGCATAATTGTAGAAGACCATGATTTTATCATTTTCTTAACAGTTGTGGAATGCAAGCCATAAGTTACAAAAGCTTGCTTAATTTCCTTTAGATAATTCATTTCTATAGGTATCCATCTACTTTCTTTGGATACCTTTTCACCTTTAGAATTTGATGCTTTGTTGGTGTAGGAGGGTCCTTCTGTATTTGGGTTCCTTTCATTGGTTAATAAAGAAACTGCCTTGGCCTTTTGATAGGGAAGCCCCTTAGGTGGGTGAAATAGACAGGATGTAAGGCTGGGAGGAAGGGAAGTGTGAGAGCCCGCCAAGAAATCACAAGCATCAGACATGCAGAATCTTTCCCGGAGAAACCACTACCTCGTGGTGACTTACAGACTATTAGAAATGGGCTGAAATAAGATGTAAGATTTAGTCAATATAGGCTAGAACTAATGACCAGGCAGTATATTAAATGAATCCAGTTGTTGTGTAATTATTCTGGGTATAAAATATCCAGGGCCAAAAATAGGCCCGTGGCTGGGTGCTGGGTACCAGGAACACAGCCTGCTCCTCAGTAGGGAAACAGCTACCCCTTATTACAACACTTTGTCAGAGTAGACTACTGGGTAGGAAGCTAAAACCCTGGGTAAGTCATCTCTGATAGCTGCTGGTGTTGTTGAAACCTGTCCTTATGTGTTCTTTCTCTATTCATCACCTCCAACAATTTCCTCAATTATTTCACATCTTTTTACTATTGTCTTTTGTAAAGCCTGAATCTCCTGGCCTGTATTTAATTCTAGTGATTTCATTGAGGCACCTAGACTTTGGTCCTCATTTTGCACATATGATTCCAAAGCCAGAAGTGTCTCCTTTAAAGATAACATCTGATTCTTGAACATTACTTGAATAGCATGCAGATTGCCATCATGGAGAGAGAGTCTGCTAACTTATCATAAATTTTTAACAAATTTTGATTGTCAAATAATTAGTATGAATTATTTAAGATAACATCTTCATA
The DNA here is from genome assembly GCA_028555095.1 of Dicrostonyx torquatus. Lineage (NCBI taxonomy): Eukaryota > Metazoa > Chordata > Mammalia > Rodentia > Cricetidae > Dicrostonyx > Dicrostonyx torquatus. Next base: position 203,772 of record JAQHUG010000319.1, read on the forward strand.
ACCTTAAATATGGATTCAATTTTTTCTATCAAATTAATGTTATTTTTTTAAGAGTATCAATCTTTTCAGGCACCTTTTGATTTTTGATGATATTAATCCTGTCAACTAGCTGTTCATTATTAGTCTGTAAAGATTGTATCATTCCTAAAAGTGCCATATTTTTTTAATGATAGAATATGGAGAATAAAACTGAATTTAAATATCCAATAAATTGAAGTCTCACCATTGAAGTATTAAGCCTTGCATAATATAATCCATAGTATTAGTAAAAAAGTTACTAAAAGTTGCAATATTAATGTAGTCTGCAAAATTGATTTATTAATTACCTGCTATTTGATCAAGTAAACTGAAAGTTTTAATTTTCCAGCAGATGTTGTGGTTGCAGAATTGCAACTAGAAGCAATGCATGTGATAGTGACAAGAATGGTTTATATACTTTAGTTTCTGAGCTGCTTTAGTTTTCTGCTTGGTTCCAGTTAAATACTGAGAAATATGATTTGCTTGACAAATTAAAAGCAATTAAGCCAATTCCATACATGGAGTAAAAAAAAAAACAGAACTCACGTGCAGGCAGAAGAAACTGGAAACTGCATAAGCTGCCACACAGCAAGCAACTACACCAGAGAAAGTGGAAGTTGTGTGTATGCTTGGGAAATTTTCAAGTTGCCACATGCAGTAAACTTCGCTGTAGCAGGAATTCCACAAAATACCGCTTATGTAAAAGCAAGCCAAGCGGGCAGGGTTTGGAGACTGTCTGGGCCATGGAGTGGCTAGGCTATTAGGCAATCCACCCAGTAGGTATAGAGTTCGAATCTATGTGGGTGTCAAATGTGAAAGAATACTTAAAATAAATCCCACACTAGATCAGAATTGAGAAACAGATGGTCATTTATTTAGGGGTAAACTCACAAATCAGAAGCTTCTGCTGGAACAGAGAACAGAAACTGAACCCAGCAACTGGAAAGAGATCTGATACATGTTCTACATCAGCTTGTATATTATAAGAGGCCATGCCCCAGTTGGCAGGTAACCACTGGCTGTAAGATTTCCTATAGTATTTGTACATGAGTATGAAGAAATTCACGTGATTATGAGCAACCTATTATGGGTCATCCCTGTGAAAAATAAAAATGATTCTCCCTCCCTGAGCAGCTCTCAAGTGCTATTAACTCCTCATATTTTTCAGTTGAAGGAATTAGAGCCTTAAGTTTATTCAACTAAACTGAAAAAAATACACCTGACAGAAAACATAATATTAAATGTCCAACAGTATTCCTTCTCTGGTGATACCATTGGCTCAAAATCAAGTATTACTAAAATACATGGCAAATAATAAACAGTTTGAGTACATTAAAGAACTTCAAAAGATGAAATTTATTTTAATATGCTTGCTGAAGGACTTTACAATGTTTGGTTGCTCAGTAAATAACTAGGTTTTTTTTTATTATTTCCTTTTCCTATTCTTTCTGCCTTTAAGGAAGTGATATATGATATACTTATAAAATATTTTTTTAGTAAATGTAGAATGGGTAATAAAATGCATTAATTTAGTGATTTCCAATTTCATCATTAAAATAATATGTACACTATCAATATCTTTTTGTATAAGAAATCTTATCAAATAATAAGATATCTTTGATTCTACAACTAACTTTTACTACGTTTACATTGGTTCACCATTAACACTGCAAAATAATAGCTGAATTTAAGAGAAAGGAATTGCAAACAAAATAGATACATGGTACCAAACATAATAGTTTTGTTTTCTTAGGTTTGGCAAATGGATTTTAAAATAATTACATTTTGTTTTTATTTTAATTACTTTTTCAATTTTTATCTTAAATTCCATCCACAGTTCTTACCTCCTTTTCCTAGCCCTCTGATTTCACATTCCTTACCTCCCCCCAGTCCATCCCTCCATCTACTTTTCAAGACAGATACGGGCTTCCTTGGGAAATCAACAAGGTCTAGTATATTGTATTGTGACAGGATCAAACTTCTTCCCCAAAATTAAGGCTGATTTTGGCATTCCAACATAGGTAATGAGTTCAAATAAGATAGTTCATGCACCAGGGATTGACCTTGCTCCAACTGCTCAGTTCCTCACAGATAGTTCTTCAAGTATAAAAAGTCAGTAAAAAGCTTAGTTATAAATCATGAAACAATGGCATAAAGGTAGGAAGAAATAATACACAATGATCCATAAGTGTTAAAACACATAGAAGCTTAAGCTAGTAAATATGAGAGACATGATCTCTTCAGAAAACATTTGTCTAATATGTGGTATAACTCATTTTTAGCTGCTCAGTAACTTGAAACTGTGTAGGAAGACACATGATGAGTGGAGAAACAGGTCAAATACCCCTGTTTATCAAGAAAAGAAGGCACTCAGAGGGCAGATTCTTAGGAAATAGTATTTGTCATGTGATGAATTTCACAACTTCAGACATGCAATGTCAATAAGTACATGGTATGGCCCAGAAATTCATAAATTAAAATCATTTGTTATTTGGGATAACATGTTAATCTAACAATTTCTTATGTTCTTTTATTTGACATATTATCCTTTGTTACTTCTTAGTATCATTTTCTAAGTATTAACTATACCCTGATGAAGTCCTTATGCTCAGAGTAGTTGACCAATTAGGCCTGCACAAAAGGAATATAATTGGTGTGTGTGTGTTGTTTATTATGGTTTTGTAGTTTGTTTATTTTAGTTTTGTTATTTTCTTGGATTTTATTCTTTTCAATTTTTGAGAATGAACATGAATCTAGGTTGACCGAGTGGTTTTGAAGCATTGTTAGTGGTTAGTTGGAAAGAAAGTCTGACTAAAATATATTGTTTAGCAACTAAAAAACAAAAATTAACAAAAAAGCAATTTTTAGAATTTCTGTGGTTGCCCATGTGTGACTCAGTTTCCATCTGTAGTCAATTCTGCCTTCAAAAAAACATTTTAATTCAAGCTTGCCTGCTCTGCTTTTTTCCAGCAATTTCAAGGACTGTGAGTAGCTGCCCTGTTAGTCTATCAGAAAGAGCCTTTTATCCCAGATGAAAGAGCATATTATTCTATTAAGATTTGGGCTTATGTAAGCCATCCAGAGACACTCCTTATTACAGGTAAGAAGGTGCTTGCTGCTAGCTAAATTATTTCAAGAGATTATGCACCTGCTTGTGCTTCCTCCCAAGGAGAGTGCAGGGGGTGGTAAGTTGACTGTACTGGTCTTTCTTCTGCCTTTTTCCTGTAATCAGTATACATGCAACTGAAAAACTCAGGGCTATTTGGTATTCACCTTCAGTCCTTCAGGTCTCTCCTGTGTTTCTCTCTCCATTTCTGTCAATCTGCCATTTCTTTAACCTGGCACCCCTTCCCATGTAATCCCTGCTGATTCCTGCCTGGCCTGGCTCTAATAAATTTGTAACCTTTCTTGTTACCTCCAATTAACCAGATGCCCTCTCAAAAATTTAGAACATCTCCAATAAATATTGTTACACACATATACTTCACATGTTTGTATAAATAGAGTCTGCTGAGTTCATTTAGTGTTATTCACATATATATGTATTTGTGTCTGACCACTTGAGATTAAATAACCTATCAACCAATTTCTTTTTTTTTGTTTTTTTTTTTTGTTTGTTTGTTTTGTTTTGTTTGTTGAGGCAGGGTTTCCCTGTAGCTTTGGAGCCTGCACTGGAACTAGCTCTTGTAGACCAGGCTGGTTTTGAACTCACAAAGATCTGCCTGCCTCTGCCTCCCGAGTGCTGGGATTAAAGGCATGCGCCACCACTGCCTGGCAACCGATTTCTTCTTTGTCTGAATAAGAAGAGTGAATTTAGAGAAGATGCCTGAATGTTAAAGACTTTAATACCACAACTGTATTAAAAAGATGATGATAAACTTTGCTGCTGCATTCCTATGTACAACTTGCATTAGGTGTGTTCACTGTATTAATTACTTTTTTCTTAGACAGCATGATTTAAAACTGAACGTCTTTTGATAATTTATTTCAAGAACTTGGTTGTACAGCTACTTTATTGAAAAAGTCTTTTTCTGGAATGAGGAATAGGATCATTAGACACAGGAAGCAAGTGAAACATTAAAAAGTAAAAAGATCAACAAGACTTCTTCCCAAAGTTATTAAACAACTAACATAATCATGGAGGAAGACTTGAATTTTTTTGCCCACCAGAAAGTTTGGTAAGGAGCTCAAGGGTACAGGTTTTATGAATTCTGCCCACTGTGCTAGCACTTTTCATTTTCTCAGCTTCCTTTGAGTCACATCGCCTCATGTATGTAACCCTCTCCCATGCTCCTGTAGGCAGGTCCAGTGAACTCACAACTTCAGTAACTAGACCTACATATGATTATTTTTGTTATAGAGCCGTATTTTGCGTTAACACAGACTTTTACACATTTCCAAGAATGTCAGTCAACAAAGAAATAGAGTTCCATGGTCTGTGTCTACTATGACTCAATTCTTGGGAGAACTGGAATAGTTAATCAAAAGGAACAGTGAATGGTTTAATGTGCAATGCTTACTTGGATTGTATATGATCTATTTTCATTTATAGAATAAGTAACAAATTTTTGCATATGTGTAAATAATGACACATTTTGGTAACTATTAAAGGAAAAGCCATGAATCTGAAAGGGTTTAGGGAGATATGGGAAGAGTTGGAGCTTGAAGACTGGATGGAATATAAAAATAGTACATGTATTTGAAATTCTAGAACAAATTATGTTAGAAAGATAAAAAAATGGCATAGCCACCTATATGTGAATGTATTTACCAAGAACTCTGCATTTAGATGAGCAGGAGGAAGAAGAGTAGATTAGGGTAGCTGTGTTCTTGCTCTATTCTTCTTTCCTTTTTAATCTCAGTTCCTTTCTTATACTTTCCTTCATCTCCACAGTAGAATAAAGGGAAAAATTATTATGTAGACATTAATATACAAATTTTCACACTTAAAAACAAATAAGATGGACATGGTGGTGCATACCTTTAATCCCAGTGGTGAAGAGGCAGAGACAGGTGTATTTATGTTAGTTTGAGGCCAGTTTGATATACAGAATGCAATCTAAGACAGTAATGGTTAAACAACACAGTTAAACCATGTCTTAAAAAAACCAAAATACATAAGTGAACACACACACACATACACACACACAGAGATATGGTTTAATAAGCTACAAATTAAATTTGATATTAATCTAAAACTCAGTACAAAGACTATGTCACCAATTATACAACCAATTAAGTAAGTGAACTTTGTGTTTTTTAATTTTGTTTTGAAAATTTCAATCTTGAATTAGTCTGCATGTTTTTGTGAAGATGAATGCTTTAACTGCTAGTGGTTTAGTCACTCCATCTCTTCCCTTTCTTTATGCAGGCTTGCTTTCCTTTCTGTCCTAGACCTCAAGTTTATCTAAATTCCCATTCTACAAATGGATGGAGTGATGTCTTTGGAAGAATCATTGCCAAATAACTTGCCCACAATATTCTAGATAAAATTGCAGGGTGATTCTGTCTTCTGGTTAATGTTCATACTGTTTTTGCATAGAACACTATGTATATCTTGGTATTATTAATGGATCCACCCTCTTTCTTTCTTATAGAAAAATAGCACAACAAATTTTAAACATTTTGATATATTATCAATTTTTAATAAATGCATTTACTATTTTTTATTTAGTGTGTGTGTGTGTGTGTGCATGTGTGTGTGCGTTTGTGTCTGTTTGAACATGTGGAGAGCAGAGAACAACATAAAGGTGTATATTATTTCCTTCCACCATGTCAGTTTCTACAGTATAACCCAGGTCATTAGGCTTGGTGGTAAATGTTTTGTTCACTGATCCATTTTCTAGACCATTTAGATTGTTCTGTTTGCTTTGAATGTTTTTAAACATAAAAACATCATTTTACATGTAACTTTTCTCATTTTACAAGTGCACATCAAAGTACTATCATGCTATATCTTTAAAATACATGATTCTATTGATTACACCTACAATCTTCTCAAGCTAATGACTTCTTATATCTTTATGCAGAGGTGTTTGCTCCTATTGAATTTTGTATTTTCTTCTTTTATGACTATCTGTCAAGTAGAAAATAGGCCATTTTTTTAAGTTGCTCTCTTAAACTAAAACTATCTTAGACAACAGTCAACATCCTAACTAACTCCAGCTCCAGTGAATTCTAAGTCCTCTTCTGCTCTTAATGGGAACCTGCATGCACACGGCATACACACATAGACACACAGAAACACACACACACACAGAATATCTCAAAATAATAGTTATTATAAAGCAATTTTAATTTCATATAAGGAAAAACAGGAAAAAGATAAATTCCTACAAGTATGCTATTTCTGAATGGGAGAATTATCCAACAAGCATTTATATCTTGTTGGGTAAGAAAACAGAAGGCATGAAGACATGGCTGATAAATATAGATGAAAACACATAAAGTATCATGGCTGCCTTTTTTTGGTCAACTTTACTATATCTGGATTTAATTGAAGCCAAATGGCTGGGCACACCTATGAGGAATTTCTTTTTTCTTAGTTAATTTGAAATGGCAAGACCCATTTCTTACCTGAATTAATGTGGCAAGATTCAAACATTTTATCTTAAAAGATGCACCTTTAATCTTTAATCCACCTTCTTGCAAGCATATAAAAAATAGACTTGCTTTTTTTATTGTCTGTTTTTTCTCACTCTGTCTGATAAATTCTTCCCCTCATTGGCATTAGAGCCTACTTCTTCAGGATTTCATCATAGACTGAAAACCAGCTGGTATATCCAGCCTTTTAGACTAAGCAACTACTGGATTCTTGAATCTTCCCTTAGGAGATAGACATTGTTGCAATAACTGTACTGCAGCCTACAAAACATTATAACAAAAATCGTTTGTTAGTGTGTATATGTATGTGTGTTTGTGTTTCTTTCTATAATGCTTGTTTCTTGGGAACCTGGGTATTATACTATAGTCTACATATTCCTTTGAGAATGTAAACAGAGAGAAAGGAGAAGACACTGCTGGTAATCTGCTACAAATTGGGGATAAAATTGTGAAGTTGAAATCTAGAGATAGGAGAGAGTATCACCTATGTGATTCCTTGACTATAAAATGTATTTTATTTTGTATATACTAGGCTTTCACATGTAAAAGAAAAAAGCTGAATTTGGTTTATAGATCTTCTATTTTAAAAACCTTTCACATTTATTTTCTTATTTTCTTAAATTTTTTCAATAAACTAGAATTTTCTACATATAACCTTATTATTAGATCTGTGATAATTTAATGGTTGTAAAAACTTGACTTCTTATCACTGAGCAAAATATCTATTAGAAATGTGAATCATTTTGCATATAGTACAAATAGTTCACATATATTGTCCATATGACCAGACTAAATTTCTCAAAATAAATTAAATTCAATTATTCAACAAAAGTTTTTTATACTTCAACACAAAGTGCAAAATTTATAAACATCATAAGATATTTAAAAGCTAGTATATATTCACATAAATAATAGATCATATACAGACAACAATGTGATTACATGCTTTTATGTAGGTACATACATATTTTTGCCGCAGTGATGGCCAGAGTCCATTGCCTGATGGATTCTCTGGAAATGAAGTTTCAGGTGGATATAATCTGTGAAACAAAGTCAGATACTTGTCAATAGTTTAAGCAGTTCTTGAGTCCCTGAGCCACTTTTTTATCCCCTGAAATATCTTTATATGAAATTTATTTTTATTTATTTAAAATGTATTCATACTTTTTTCCTACAATACATGTTAATCATGATTTTCCCTGTGTTAATTCCTACAAGATCATCTCCTACCACGTCTCAAGATTACTTCAAATATACTTTATCAAAAAAAGCAACAACAAGCAAAAAGTTAGAAAAATAACAAAATAAAATGAGAAAAATGTCAACATGCAAAACAAACAAACAAAACCCAATAAGTATGTTTTTGTTAGTCAACTACTACAGGAATGAGCACTGTGTTAGAGTTTGCCTCATATACCCAGTTTTCAAAAGTTGATATAAATTACAAAAAAGCAACATGATAGTAAATGGATCTTATTTATCTTTTAATATTTAAATTTAATTTTACTTATTTGCATAATCATATTAATAATCTGCCTATTTACTTATTTAGCTTTTTGATTGTTGGCTTCATTCTGTTTTTTTCTTTTTTAAGACTGGGTATCTATGTGCAGCACTGGCATTTCTGGAACTCACTTTCTAGACAGGACTATGTTTGATCACAAAAAGATCAGCCTGCTTCTGCATCCAGAGTCCTGGGATTAAAGGCACTCACCACCTTGTGGCCCTTTTCTTATCAATGCCATCTGTGGATCTCTTCTACTCATAGTTGATCTCAAATATTTATATCCACTTAGTAGATTTTCAACCTATTTATTAAAAAAAATCACACATCATTAGAGTGCCTATCACTAAATTAACAATAGTTTTCTTATCTAACCATAATAATATCATCTAATTAAAATGATTTTGACATTGATATACTATTATATAACTTACTAAAAATTATTCAAGTAAAGAGAATATATACTAGTATAACTTAATATTTTTTCCTTTTTGCGAGCCTAACAGAACTGATTAATAAATCAATAAACTTGAAAATTATATCAAGGCAAACAACATTAACATTCAAAATTTTAATAAACTTTTTTGCTGATATAATGGATTATATTTTGCAAGGCTTATATGGTTATTGTGATATATCCATTTATTGGATATTACAACTCAGTTTTTTTTCATATTACATCCTTAAGAAAAGTGTTTGATAATAGAGCCAAGAATGAGGCACTTTTAGAAATGGTACTGTCTTTATAAACTAATAATGAAAAGCTAGATAACAGGATTAATACTATCAAAAATCAAAAGTTATTTGAAAAAAATACTATTGAAAAGGATAACATTCATTTGACAGATAAAATTCAATCCATTTCAAAAGGTACTGAGAAATTATCTGAAAGAATTCATACTGTTAAATTTGACAATCAAAATATGTTAAAAGTTATGATATGTTAGTAGATAGAGTATCTCTCCAGGAAGGCAGTATGCACACTATCAAAATTTCTAAAGAAAAAACTTCAAACCTTGAAATCACATGTGCAGGATGAGGACCAGAGGCTACGTGCCTCAATGAAATTAGTAAAAATATATACAAGCTAGAAGATTAAATTTATAAAAAGAGTAATAAAAATATTTGAAACAATTGAGGAATTATTGGAGCTGATAAGCAGGAAAAGAAGGTACAAGCACAGGATGTAACATCAGCACTACCTGTTCAAGATGACTTACCCAGGGTTTTAGCTTCCTACCCTGTAATCTACTCTGACAAAACATCAAGTTCTAAATAACCAAAAGAATCCAAAGTAGGTAGATGGATACCTATAGGAATAAATGATCTCAAATAAATTGAGCAAGTAGTAGTATCTTATGGCTTGCAATCAGCATTTGTCAGTGGGATAGTAAAGACTTGGGCTTCTAGCAATAATGTCACCCTGTGCACCTGGCTTCAATTAGGTTTAGTATCCCAGGACAATGGGCCCCAACAGCTGTGGAAACATTATTTTTGAGAAGAGTCAAAAATTTTTTAGAACAAGAGGGAAAAGCTAAAGGACTTGAGACTTCCCAAGATCAAATTCTTGGTGAGGGCAAATATGCTGACCCATAGGTTTAAGCACTTTACAATAAACAAATCTTGTCCCTATGCCACAAAACAGCCTTAAATGCTGGGGACATCAGTCCAAATACAGGAAATTGAATTAAATCATATTCCAGGGTTAATCAGGGACAGAGAGAACTGTTTAGTAAATTTTTACAAAGATTAACTAAGACTGTGCAAATAAGAGTAACAGACACAGATATTAGATGAGTAGTTTTTGAATCTCTGGCTTTTGAAAATGCCAATTTATAATGCAAAAAGAAACCTTGGCCTTTAAAGGTTAGATCAGCACCAATGGATCCTGCACACAATGAACAATGAGACATTTGAATATAATACTGCTTCTCAGGTAATTTCCAATCTCAAGCAATTTCCAAAGGTATATGGAGACAACAAATTACCAAATGTTTTAATTGTGGATGAATAGGACATTTGAGAAGGGATTATAGACGAGGAATTCCTAGATAATGTCACCTCTGGGAAAAGCAAAAATAAAAGGTATCAAGCTATTGGATTATATAGAAGGTATGACAAAGGCCAAATTGGAAGAATGAATGCAGATCAGCAAAAATAGACAAGGCAACCCAATAATTACAGGAAACTACTTAAGGGACCTTATAGTCACCCAAGTCAAAAGTGGTCTAGTCATTCCTAGTCACTGTGCAAGACATGTCTCACCAGAAAAAATTTAATAATCCAGAACCTTCTGAAAAAAAATGTTCTGGATAATGGAATAAACTTGGAGGATGAATCAAAATTCCAGTAGGAAATAGCAAACATATATTCTGACAGACTTCTATAAATTATCAAGGACCAAAGCTAAGAGTTTGTATAAAAGGCATTGAAATTGAGGTTTCATAGACATGGGTATAGACATGAGTGTCATTACTCCTGAATCTTGGCATTCAAATTGGCCTCTTCAAGAGGCAGATATTCAATTCATAGTACTTGGAACCCAATCTCAAGTGAACGAAAGGAAGAGATGTGTTGATTGCATAGAGCCAGAAGGACAGAGAGGAAGGATGAAGATGTATTTGGCTAATAATGCAATAAATATATGGGATTATGACCTGCTGGAACAATGGCATACCCAGATTAACATTCCTGAAGTCCCAGAAACTTGTATTTCTGGAAAGGCTATTATAAATTACTATACACAAAGGTCACAAGCCATTCAGACTGTACAACAATACAAAGCAACTACCAAACCATTAGAGGTATCAATGGCCCTAAATTAAAATGGTTAACTGAGAAACCAATGGTTAACTGAGAAACCAATGTGAATTAAACAGTGGCATTTAACAGAAGACAAACTGTAGGCTTTAAAACAGATTTATTAGGAGCCCCATAGATAACTACCATATTGAAAAATCAACCAGCCCTTGGAATTCTCCTGCATTTGTTGTTAAAAATAAATCTGATAAATGGAGAATGGTGACAGATCTAAGAGCTGTCAGTATGGACCCTCTATAATCTGGAATTCCTCTGCCTTCTCTATTACCAAAAGGATGGCCTCTCATAGTTATTGATTTTAAAAAATAGTAATCCATGTTTGTCATACTTATAATTAGACTAACTAGGTTCTTTAGATACATACAGTTTGTATTCTGCATAGATAGGTAATCTTAAACCACTTCAAAGTTGACATGACTCATAGTTGCTCCTGGCATCACTGATCTATTCATGAGAGTCATTGAGCTCTGAAGACATTCCACTTGGAGCTTGTTTTGACTACTGACATGATGTTCAGTTAGGACAAGCAGGATACAAAAAACAAAAAACAAAAAACAAAAAAAAAATTGTCAAACCCTGCCAAGACGTGGTAAGGTAGTTTTAAAACATTTTCTGCCTCTGGAAATGGTCTGTCAGACACTCCATGCCTTAGCCAAAGTTTGTTGCTCAAATGTTACAAATGGACTTTGGGTGATTGCCCAGGTAGCCAGTTGTCTCTATCAGTTGTTGCACAATTTGGAAGTTGGTGGATTGCATTTCTTACTTACTCAAGTATTATTATTTCCCTTATTGGGTCTTTAATGGGTTTGAAGACAAGATCATCATATTTAATTTCCTCTTACGACTTGGCCAAATTATTTATAATAAAAGACTTAGACTCCTTAGAATATGATAATTATTGGAACCTTTATCACATTTCTTGCTTGATATTGTTTACGCTGGTCGCAATTCTAACTTCTATACTTGATATGTTTTTGTATATAATTTTGCAGTAGGCTTAGAACTCTCATATTTAAACAAAAGAGAAGATGCTGTAGGAAATCCTTCAGCCAGTAGCCTTTAAGTTACCCTCCCACTTGAGCATGGTCTCTTATACTATAAATGCCAATATAAAGCATGTGCCCTCCAGCTGCTGTTTTCCTGTTCAAACAAAATAAACAACTATTGATTGTACTTGATTTGAGCTAATGTGGGATTTCTTTTTAGCATCCATCTTCATACATATGTGACTTAATCAGAAGAAATATGCCTAAATCACCCAGTTTTATAAAGAAAGAGACTTTATCTTTTTACATAGTCTTATCTCTGCTTTTAGTACAGTCTAAGCAATGTCTGGGGTAGAATAAGTAAGTAAGTCTTAATCCCAGTTAATACTCTATTTTAGCCTGACCTCTGAAGTTTTTAAAAAACTTCATCTGTCAGTTGTGCATTAGTGGTGGTTTTAAGGAATTGAATCTATAGTAATTTTTCTGATGATCCACAGAAAGATTTTATAATTCAATAATGTTATTACTAGGTGTAATAGAATATGTCCTATAGTTTTGATGAGTCATATACACCTTATTTATTACATTATATCATGTGTGATGATCTAGTTTTGAGTATTAAACTTCCTCTGGTTCAAAACTTTGCTTGGTTTGACTAAACATGTCTCAGATTTATGTTCCAAGGTCTGATAGAAATTTTAATAATTGATTGTATTCATTAGCGTGAGATATGATCACTTCATCTCCATCTCATTTTTCTGACATTATAGTTAAATTATTGCTTATGACTAAGGTTTCCTAAATATTACACCCAAAACCCATTAATTCAATTTCTAGTCCTCCTCCTCTCCATATATAGTGTTGAAATATCACTGCTGGCATCACAGCCATGTTCTCTCAATATAAACTTCTCATCAGTGCCTCAAGAGAACAAAAAAATGTAGAAAATAGAGGTCCTTGTCGATTTGGATAAGATCTTCTCAGTCAAGAAAAAAACTTGCACTAGTGCTGTTGAAATGTATTCATACCCCTTAGGAATATGCCATTGGAAATATTGCTTTAATAACAAATCATGTCCTAAAGATAACCAAGAAGCATGAAACAAAAAAGACAATATAAAAAATAAATTCTCCATTCCTGATAATTATGTATTTTACTCTTTTTTTTCTTCCTCTTCAGTTTACATCATCTCCCAGGTGAAATCAATATTTCTGTTCTTGAGTTCCTCTCATGCATGATTATCAACAGCTCCCCAAAAAGTGTTTCATAAGTGTCTTCAGTATGAGTTGCTTTAAGGAGCACATTATTCAGATTCTGAACACATTCCAAAAATGCTCTTCTGACAGCCTTATGAAATTTCTGTGTGACACCATTCTGTGCTAACTCTCTTCATATATGCTGTTAATATCATATGTTAATATGAGTTCATAAGAACCTAGAAGAACTGAATGAAACATATTATTTTTTCAAACTTTAGATGTGCTTTCTATTCTGTTCAAACAGGAAAAAAAAATGTACACTAAAAATTAACATCCAGAGAACTGCTATACAAACATTGAGGTTTTTTTCAAAAGTTGACCAGCCGCCGGGCGGTGGTGGCGCATGCCTTTAATCCCAGCACTTGGGAGGCAGAGCCAGGTGGATCTCTGTGAGTTCGAGACCAGCCTGGTCTACAAGAGCTAGTTCCAGGACAGGCTCCAAATAAGCCACAGAGAAACCCTGTCTCGTAAAACAAAACAAAAACAAAAGTTGACCAGCCTTCATTGGTTTGAAGTTCTTGTGTAGCAAGAAGATCAGTGGGAGATAACGTACTTCACAGAGATTGAAGAATATCCGTGGTTGCATAAGATAAAGCTTTGTATTTAGAATGTTCCGGAAATCTTCTGTTAGTCCCACAAGTGGCACAATTGCAATTTATATTTCTTTGAAGTATCAGTAGTGATGCCATCATGAGTTTTGCTCTTATCAACACTTTAAAAATTGTTAATACTATATATTACAACTTATATGTTCAGCAAAAGCTAATGCTTCAATGGCATTCTAGTAACTATATGTCACACCTAATCCAATAACACCAAAATGTTTGTAGCTTACCTGAAAAATTGCTATGGATTCGATGATATAATTGAAATGTATCATTCTTGTCATCCCCTATAACTTATTGTTGTTGATTGTTGATGTTGTCAGATAGCACTTAAAATTATTTGAGAAATAATGTTACTTAATTATTTTTGGTTTACTGACAATGTTTTTGGGCAGTAAGTTTTCAGCTATAGAAAACAAACCACTAAAAATTATTTACTATGAAAATAGCTAATTCATACTCATTATAGAATTGATCTTACATTTGATCCTCATAAATTCTATATACTTATTAAATGATAGAAATTGGCTGATTTTGAAAGCATCAGTTACATATTCCTTAAATGACTATCATTTCCATCACAACATAGACCCACACTTCTCTCTGTACACATAACCTTTTTCTTATTTAGGTTTTCTATAGCTGCAATAAAGCACCATGACCAAAACTTGAAAAGGAAAGTGTTTCCTTTATCCAACAGATTACAAGTCCTTAACTGAAGGAATGCAATGCAGAGACCTTGGTGTGTAACCTAAACTAAAACAGATATTGCAGAAAGATGGAGCTTACTGGCCTGTCCGTCATTGCTTGATCAACCTGCCTTCTTGCAGCACCCAAGACCGCCAGTTCAGGGGTTGTACCACTCACATCTACCATCAATCATGAAAGTCCCCCATAGGCTTGGCCAACAGTCAATATTGTATGATATTATCTCAACTGTGGTTTACTTATACTAAGAAATTCTACTTTTTTCTAGTTTACATACAAATAGGCAGCATGTCCATATATCCCAACTTTTCTAATTTTGCGAATTCCCATTGATCACTGAGCTGAGAATCCTAAGGAATATCATCTATTTTCTTTACACTATGAAGATTTCTTGAGATCTCCTGACAGTGGTTCAAGACTCTGTACAATAAACCCCTATTTCAAGTTCACTCTGGAAAAAAAATGAAATGAAGAGGTACATTTTATTGAGATTTAAAAGTATCTTCTGTCATGAATCTACCATGAGGAATTTGAAATTTGTGATAAAAATAATCATATATGCTTATCTGACATGAAAGCAGAATCAAAACTGTCAAAGTGAACAAAAAAGGCTAATAGGAGAGTTAAATAGAAAATATACTTCATGCACAACATATGTGTATGAAAACATCCAAATGTATCATAATGTAAACATATTAAAAACATAATTAACATGATTTAAATCAATGTTTTATAGTATTACTTTGAGTTGTAGAATAGTGGCCAAAACATCATTTTACAATACTGTTACAATACTCTTCACTTTGACTACCCTTTGAACGTTTGTGTCCTTCACACCAGAAATTAAACTTTTATTACTGGGGACACCATATACAAATACTCCTCAACTTAAATGATGTTATGTCTCAGTAAGGGCATTATTATTTGAAATAAATCAGTAAATTGAAGGTTTGAGCTTTAACAATGCCAGACTTGTCTATCATTCTGATTCCTTGGCTGTGGAATGCTTGGTTTACTCTCACTGCTCAGCATCATGAATCATTGTCTTGCCAAATACCATTACTTTTGGAAAATGTCAAAATCTAAAATCTTTAATTGAATTTCACTAAAACATGAAATCTTTACATTCCTAAATATTACTAAGTGTAAAAGATTACATATTAGTTGAATCTACACATGGAACTGAATGATATGGATTTGTTTATTTGATACTTTTGCTAGACATCAGGGTAACTTGCTTGTTTTAATTGTTATTACACTTACATAGTGTGTGTGCACATATGTACACAATTGTTCAAATGATCTTGTATATGTGTGCAAACTCATTTACCAGGGCAAACTTGTACAGGTTATAGAATGGCTTTTCCATTCTTTCCTTCCATCACATGCATACAGCAGAGAAATCTCACATCATCAGTCTTAGAACCAAGTACTTATTGAACCATTTTGCCAGCTCTTGTTTGTTTCTTTTTTTTAAGACAAGGTTTCACATTCTATACCTGTCATGAAACTCACAGCAATTCTTCTCATTAACTCTGTATATTGTTTTAATTTTGGCCATGACACCTTCCTCAACAGTATTTTATTTTAATAACATTAAGTTTTGTTATATTCCTCTTTACAACTATTTTCCATATAACTATATTTCACTCATTTAGTCATTAAATATTTGATGACATTCATGTTGTTTCTTCTTTGAAGCTGAGTGTATTTATCATGAGAATTTTAACATTTCTCTTGTACTTCTAAGTCTATTAAGATGATTATGTTCAATTAACTTTACATAAGTACCTAACTTATTTTAAATAAACAATAAAATAAAATTAGTTTTAGCTTTTTAATATAATCAGTTTGTTCTATTTATTTGAGATGGCATTTTTTTATTTGGATATAATATGTGTACAGGTGTGGCTGACACGTTACAAATTGTTTCCTCTTTATGATTATGTTTTAACATTAGTGGTGCCAAATAACAGTACAGCAGATGTGATGCTTGTTTCAGGTGATAGAGCATTTGAAAATAATTCATTTTTTCTCATTTGAATTTATGTTTATGAAATATAACTTGGATATAATTTTATGAATTTTAAAGTTTTTAGAATTCTCTGATCATAATTTTATGGATTTTTATTGTTTTACATTTAATTTTTTTACTAAATTCTAATTACATCACTCCTCACTTCCTTTTCCTCATTGCAATTCCATTTGTGCCTAACATGTCCCTTTCCGTAATGCATGGAGTGCCTGGTATTAAAGAACAGAAATACATTAATCAAATATAGACCTGAAAATAATTTTAAAAGAAAGTGCTTTTGTAAGATATCATATTTTTTCTTACAAAATTCACAACCAAATGCAACTGAAATAGTTTCTGTTATTCATGCAATGCCCCCAATGATATTGCAGTTCATTTACATCACTACAAATTTTCATTGTATTTATTTGACTTCGATTGCAACACATTCCAAGCACAGATTTTTGTTTGAGTATTGGAAGAACTTGAAGTACTTTCACCCTTCCAGCTAAATTAACAGAGCACTGGAGGTACAGACTAGCTCAAGGAACCCAACTGAGTTTTTCATTGATCTATTCCTCCAATTACCTAAGTAGAAAACTGTACAAGAGGTAGTAGAATTCCATTCATTTGCAGAAATGCTGAATTTGTATGTAGAAACCAGTTGCTCATTCTTAATTCAGTTATAATGCCAATACTCAATCATTTCAACTGAGTCAAGTAATGACTTATAAATTTTGATCACTGTCAGTAATCTGTGTACTGATATCAAATGGGAAATTTGCGGGAGCATGAACAGCTGTGAAACATGAAAATGTTTCAAGAGGAAATGACCCATTAGGCAAGGCTAGGGCCAATATTTTGTTAAGTAGGACATTCTTATAGTAATTCAAAATAAATTTGTCATGATCCATTTGAATACTATAACAGAAGCACATCTGTAACCCACACAGAAAAAAAAAAAAACAAACAGAGCACTTACACTTAGATGCTAACTACAGAAACTCCTCCTTTCTCAGCTCCTTACATTTTCCTACATAAGGAAGATCAGAAAAGATGAATAATAGGGAATGATCAGCTTTCTGACTCTAATCCACTATTATAGTCTTTTCTTCATCAAGAAAATAAGGTTTTAGATTAATTTGGAAAAACATTCTGTTGGGAGCTAGAGATTAGATTCAACAATTAGGAGTAATTAGTCTTCTTGCATAGGGCCCTGATTAGGTTCCAGTGAATCCCAGTTCATGATTCACAATCTTCTGTAATGCTGGTTCCAGGGCATCCAACATATTCCTTTGGTCTTTATGGGCAAAGCACACAGTTAATGCACTGACATACAAGCAAGCAAAAGAGTTATGTGCAAAAGACTTTAGAAAAGTTAAAATATTAAATAGGTGGTGTCTAGGTCAGAAAATCTGAATAATTAAAGGAAGGAAAAATATATGCAGAACTGCAGTCTTAAGAATGTAGCAATTATTCAAGGATGATGCTGCACATGATTGTAATTAGCAATGCCATAATAAGAGTGCATAAACAATACTCATATTTGCAAATCCAATGACTTTCTTTATTTCTATCATTTGGATGGAAGTAAGAGCACAACAATCTACAACTTTTTGGCAAAAAAGTTTTCATATAAAATTAAACTTTTTTCAGTTATTCTACATAACTAAGTTCTGTATACAGAGAAATTATTGGATGACTGCCTGCAAATACAAAGAAAATATATCTTGTTTTCAAGAGTTCAGACTTTTATATTTGTAAATTGTTTTGGTTCTGCTTGATTTCAGGTGTACTTTAAAATGTTGAATCTATTTTAAAATTAGAAAAATTCAATGAAGTTAAAGAAATACATTCTTTCTCCCTGCTGACTCTTATTTATCTTCTTCTGCCTTTTTTTCTCATCATTACATAATACAGCTGTGTGAGAGAAGTTAATGAGTTGCTTTTGGGATAAATCTGTGTGAAACTTCATAACAGACAAACTAAAGAAGAGTCATGGAAATTTATAAAATCTCATCATTCAGGTCTTATAAATAGGTGACTTTTCTTCCCTGTAAAATGGTAAGTTTAGATGATATACATCTGTTTCTATGCAAAATAAAACAAGAAAATTATGTAGGGGGTTAATCTGTATTCTTATGGAAAGGTTTCATGTGTCATATTTGATTAATATACTGTACAACATAATTTTCAGATAGTGATCTCTGATATTAGTTTGGTTTTTTCTTTAGAGTCAGAGCAGATAGAGGACATCAGCAGAACATGGCTCACCAAATTAGTTAAGTTCAGGTGAGTCTTACCTAGTAAAACAGAGACTGTAGGATCAAGCACAGGGCTTGCATGTGTTGACACCTGGTCCTCTGTGTACATGTTACATGTACATGTTAGGTTGGTGTTTACATGAGAGTTCTAATGGTGGAAGCAGTTGTATCTCTCACTTTTTTGTCTTCTTTTGGGACTATTTTACTGCTATTATTTTGCCTTATCCAGCCTTAATATGAGGGCTTTTGCTTTGTCTTGCTGTATCGTGATTTTCTCCTGTTTGCTGTTGTCTCTTTGATGCCTGATCTTTGCTGAAGAAAAAACAGGAGAAGAGTAGATCTGGGGGAATGAAAAAATAAAATAAAAAGAATTAAATGTACTTATTCCACGTGATCTATTCAATATGAAAATGTAAAGACAATGATATGATGAGCTCAAAAATTTCCTTATAACCCAGGAAATAATTTTCTATAAGTTTATGACTCTAAATGTTAAAATCATAGCATTACAAGAATCTCCTGATTTTCTGAAATATCCATTGTAGTTTAATAAATATGGGGAAATATTTACTGCATGTATCTCCAATAAACAAGCTAAAATACAATTTACTTAGAGTTATGTAATTTATAAAAATTTTAAATTTCTGTTTCTAAATATAGGACTATTTAATTATATACAATCAGAAATGTATGAAATAATTTAGGGGTGAGGGATTAAAACTTTTTCTAAAAGATGAGTGTGCTAAAATATCTAGTTTGTCTTGCTTGTGTTGTGATAAAACAATAAGCAAAACTGTGTTGAGGACCTGTGTCATGTTTTAACATCCATGTCTCAATCCAACATTGAGTAAAATCAGAGCAGAGCCTCAAGATAGGAACACAGAGGCAGAAATTAACCTTGGGAAATCTAGAGGACAACAGCTTGGTCAGCTGACTTTCTTGTGTAACTTGTGTAACTGTTTCCCATGAAAAAACTGCCTACAGATGACTGGTCCCTCCCTCATTAATATTAACCAAGATGTGAAAAACCAAGTGCAGGATGTATAATATTAAGAGACTGTAGATTAAAATTTAATAGTGCAAAGGATAAATTAAATTTGAAACCTAAAAATAATTCTAGACCAAATACTTATATATGTTTGATTTATTTTAAATATTAAAAACAGCATATTGCAATAAATTCTACTGGCATAGACTTTATCTACAAATTAGTCATTGTTGATAAAATGCATAAAAGAATTAGAATTCCAAGCTTAAGAGTTTTGTATATAGGAGCTACTTTTTAAGTTATAAATTTCAGTCTTATGTATTTTTAAGCTTTAATAAAGAATGCATTATATTAAAGTGGTTTTTTTTACAGTAATGATTAATCACAAATGCTGGATAATTTTAAGGATAAAATTACCTTGTAATTATACTCTACATTTCTCTCAGATACAGAAATTTGATGACCTTGCTATGTCAGGTAATGCCTAGAGAATATGCTCATGTTTCAGGATTAAATTAGAAGGTTGTGGCTAAAGAAAGGAAATTAGAAAATTCCTTGTTATTCTCATTATCACTTTATAAATTTCCTTTGTAAGTAAAAGCTTTGGGTAACTGCAAATTATATGCATTTTTAAAGCAACTTTCAAATAAAGAAATTCATCCAGACAAAAAAAAGCATATTATCCTAATCCATTTTAGCTACTAATTCATCTTGCTCTAAATCAATACATGAATATTGTGTATAGCATAATATTCATGTTAAAAATAATTTGTTTACAATGTTGAGATGTCAGATCTCTCTGGAGGCCTATATTTTTGCAAAGTTTTTTCCTACTACTGAATGCTGGATGATGGCCTAATCAGATTACTAAACTACAAGTGCTTAATAAAGTCAAGACAATTAAAAAAAAATCAACATTGTCTTATAGTAGACTCATTGTCTTTTATTAGCAATAAAATAAAATAAAAAATTAATGTTCCTAAGTATGCTATGTTTAAAGTACATCTATTTTTCATTTTGATAGAATTCATATATTCTTCATTTATATTGTAAATCTTAAGGGAAATATTTTGATGGTTTATGAGAAATAGCATTATTTTATTTTTTATTTATTTTTCTTTTTTATTGTTAAAAGAAAAATTTACATTTACTCCCCTTGTCCCAGGCCCTCCTGCTCCCCCAATACCCCTCCTCTCTCCCCCTGCTTCCATAAGAGGGGGCAGGGTACCCTGCCCTGTG
>JAQHUG010000319.1:228581-248132 GCA_028555095.1 Dicrostonyx torquatus
ATGAAAGTCTGCCGGGAGCTAGGAGGACCCTTGACTAATGCTGGGTTAGCTGCTGCAGTTTTACAACTCAACCAAAAGAGAGCAGGCGGCACTGGAAACTGTTTTCGGTGTGGCAAGGCTGGGCACATTAGATGTAACTGCCCCCAAGGGGAAGGTAGACAGAGATGGGTAATCAAGGACCAGGAAGTTATCAGGTACCAGGAAATGGCCAGCACCCTGTCCCAGGGTTGTGGCCCAAATGTAAGAAGGGGGGAAGCTTTGCACAACTGAATATAGGTCAATCAAGGATGTCAAAGGACAGCCTCTAGGAAACAATACCATGCCAAAAAACGGACAGTGGTGCCCCCGGCCTCAGGGCCCACAAATATATGGGGCAGTGGAGGATCAGAGACAGGAAGAGAGTTATGAGCAGTGGCCAACGTTCAGACATCCCAGGGACCGCAGAGAGCCTCTGCAGGTTCAGCAGGATTGGACCTCCGTGCCTCCACCAGACTCATATTAACCCCTCAAATGGGAGTGCAGGTAGTGGACTCTGATTTCAGCGGTCTCCTTGACCCTGGTACATAGGCTTGTTAATAGGAAGATCATTTACCATACTAAAGGGATTGCGAGTCCACCCTGGAATAATTGACCCAGATTATACAGGCACAATTAAAATCATGGTTGAGTCACCAAAAGGAATTACTGCCATTTCTCCAGGAGATAGAATTGCACAACTTATTTTATTACCCAGTTTACATGATTCTCATCCAGCCTATAAGAAAGAAAGAGGAAACAAGGGATTCGGCTCTACAGGAACAGATTTGACATATTTATCTTTAAATTTAGACCAAAGATCCACGTTACAATTAACTATTAATGGCATTAAAATAATGGGCCTTTTGGATACCAGAGCAGACCACAGTATCATAGCTAGCAAAGATTGGCCTCGGGCTGGCCTATACAGGCTTCCTTGCAAACATTGCAAGGACTAGGTTATGCCAGTGCCCCCAATATTCGTGCAAATTTGTTGAATTGGAAGGATGCAGAGGGTCACTCTGGTATAATGCAACCCTACGTTCTTGAGCTTCCCGTATCCCTTTGGGGAAGAGACCTTATGAAATCCATTGGCATTAACTTGAGTAATGAATATTCCGATTAGGCACAGACTATTATGAAAAATATGGGCTATCATCCTAATTTTGGTTTAGGAAAATTTTTAGAAGGCAGAAAGGAGCTGAGACAAGCAGTACTTAGAAAGCCCAGACAAGGACTGGCTTTTTCCTAGGGACCGCTGAGGAAGATATTCCCATATCGTGGAAGACAGAGGAGCCAGTGTGGGTTCCTCAGTGACCACTCTCCTCTGAGAAATTACATGCTGCACACCAATTAATGAGAGAACAACTGGAGAAAGGGCATGTTAAACCTTCCCTTTCTCCCTGGAATACACCTATATTTGTCATTAAAAAGAAGTTGGGAAAATGGAGGCTATTGCATGACCTTAGGGCTATAAATGAGCAAATGAAAATCATGGGACCAGTACAACGTGATCTCCCATTATTGTCAGCCTTACCTGAGAATTGGCCTATCATAGTGGTGGATAATAAAGACTGTTTCTTCTCCATTCCACTGCATAGTAAGGATAGTGAAGGGTTTGCCTTCACATTACCATCTATTAATCATGAAGAACCTGACTAAAGATAGCAAGGGGTTGTTTTGTCACAAGGCATGGCTAATAATCCGACTATGTGTCAACTGGTTGTGGCTACTGCCTTAGAATTTTTTGAGAGCCCTTTTTCCTGACCTAAAATGCCTCCATTATATGGATGATATACTGTTAGCAGCCAAAGAGAAGAGCATTCTACAAGCTGCATATGTCTTACTGATAGAGTTGTTAAAACAGAAAGGACTGTGTATCACCCCTGAAAAGGTACAACAAAGCAAGGTTGTTAATTATCTTGGCTCTAAAATAACCCATTGCCATATCACAACACAAAAGGTAGAATTAAGAAAGGATTCTCTGCACACATTAAATGATTTTCAGAAATTATTAGGAGATATAAATTGGATATAATTGGATAAGAGGGAGTTTAGGAATGGCCAATTATGAATTAAAGATATTTATATGATATCTTAATTGGGGATGTGGCTTTGGATTCACCATGACAATTGACCAATGAAGCCTGATAAGCCTTAACAAAAGTAGAAGATAGGCTACAAAAAGCATTTCTCCAAAGAGTTTGTAATGAGGAAGATATTATCCTATGCATCCTACCTACCATGTTGCAAACCATGGGTATTTTATGGCAAATAGGGCCTTTGTTGTGGATTTATACTAAGATCTCACCCACAAAATCCATTGAGCATTACCCTACTGCTGTGGCATTACTTGCACAACGGGGCATTCAGCAATGTTTACAATATTTTGGTAGATCACTGCACACATTGGTTATTCCTTATGACTCTAATCAGGTCAAGATTTTATGTGCTACCATAGATGACTGGGCTATACTGTGTTGTAACTATACAGGACACATAGATTGCCATTATCCTAAACATCCATTGTTAACCTTTCTTAAAGAACAGCCAGTAGTTTTTCCTAAAGTCACTGCTTCCCGGCCCATTCCAGGGGCCATGCCATCTCTTTTTTTCATTTTTTATTAAATTTAAAAGAAAAATTTACATTTACTCCCCTTGTCCCAGGTCCCCCCACTCCTCCCCTACCCCATCACCCTCCCAATGTCATCTTTATAGATGGATCCAAAACAGGCTATGGTGCTTACATGATGGGCTCGTCTGAGCCAATAAAGCATCAATTTACACCAGGTGCACCCCTACAGGTAGAGATTTTAATAGTTCTTGAAGTTTTTAAGGCTTGTCCATTTGCATTTAATTTAGTATCAGATTCCAGCTATGTTGTGAATGCTTTAAAATGCCTTCAATGTGCAGGGCCCATAAAAGTCTCTAGTCCTGTTAGTTCATTGTTTCATCAGTTACAAAACTTGATATGACAGCAAAAGCGCCCCTTTTTGTGCAATTTATCTGTGCACATACTAGTCTGCCAGTCGCAATGACGGAGAGTAATGCTATGGTGGATTTATGCACTAAACAAGAATGGATGTTTATGGCTTCGGCCATACAATGGGCACATGATTTCCATAAAGAATATCATGTTAGCTGGGCAGTGGTGGCACACGCCTTTAATCCCAGCACTTGGGAGGCAGAGGTAGGCAGATCTCTGTGAGTTCAAGGCCAGCCTGGTCTAAGAGCTAGTTGCAGGACAGGCTCCATAGCCACAGAGAAACCCTGTCTCGAAAAACCCAAAAAAATTATATCATGTTAATGCCAGAACGTTACAACAAAGGTTCTCTCACACATCCCGATGCATGTAAAGTGGTGCTAGATTGCCCTCAATGTGTTATTTTCCATCATCCTCCTGGATTAGGAGTTAACCTTCGAGGCTTACTTCCCCTGAAAACATGGCAAATGGATGTCACACATATTTCTGAATTCGGACACGCTAAATATGCACATGTATCTGTTGATACATGCTCTGGAATCATTCACGCTACCACAATGGCAGGAGAAAAAGCCTCTCATGTTATTGCTCATTGCTTAGAAGCTTGGGCAGCATGGGGTAAGTCTCAGCAGTTAAAGACAGATAATGGTCCTGTGTATACTGGACAAAAGTTCCCCTCTTTCTGTCAGCAGATGGATGTGCAACTTGTGCATGGCCTACCATATAATCCACAAGGACAAGTTGTTGTGGAACGTGCACATCGCTCCTTGAAGGAGTTATTTTAAAAACAAAAATGAGGAATAGGTCCTAAGAAGATACTTTCTCTTGCCTTATTTACTTTGAATTTCTTGACTATGGATGCTTTGCAGTGTTCTGCTGCAGACAGGCATCAATGTCCATCCAGTCTTTCTAAGGGACTGGTAAAAGATTCTTTGCAAAGATTCTTTGACGGGTGCTTGGCATGGCCCTGATCCTCTGCTGGCATGGGCACGAGGTTCTGTTTGTGTTTTCCCACAGGATGATCAAGATCCAATTTGGGTGCCGGAGTGCCAGGTGAGAAGAGCACAAGACCATGTGGAGAAGGGACAAAGTACCGAAGATGTTACCGGGAATCATGAGCCTAATCCTAACTGTGATGAAGGCAACGAAACTGAGATGGGGAATCCTGTCAGCCTTTTCCAAACCTATGCCAGTCAGTCATGATGCCTGAGTGTTTCCTCCTATTTTTACTACTGATAAAAAACTGAATTTGCCCTTCTTCCCATTAGATGCAGAGGTTGCCCCCATAGGGGAGAATAGATCCTTGGGAGAAGAAGGAATGCTATGCTTTACTGTCAGTCAACAGTCAAATAGTTCATGTATAGTATCATCCAAGTTTATTGCTGGATGGTTTTATGACAACCGAGCTTATGGAGGGCAGTTGTCGACTAGTACAACTTTTACAAGTGTAGTATGGTTTAATGGTTCCTGGCCAGGGAAATATAATTTCACTTTGACAAATTCTACCCCGCCTGCCCAGCTCAAATGGGTCCCTTCATGTTGGGGAACATATGAGGGCGAATCCTGGCCTTGAAATGGATGCCAGTCTAAAAGAGTTGGATGGGCTGATAGCAGTAAGAAGTTCAACTTTTCCCCTAATGTGGTGGGATTTGATAAATCTGTACAGGGATTCTTCCATCAAGATGATATTATTAATCCCTTTAATAAGTGGCTGCTTTGCGGTGTTAATGGTAGTTGTTTAGATGCTTCTCCCTTAGTTATGATTGAGGGTGGTAATTTTGGCCTAGGGAATTTTAGCTGCATTCAAGTTTATTCTGAATATACTAGTTCTGGAGGTATTATTAATGCTAGTTCTTCTTGTGATAAGATATTGATAGAAAGAAAAAGACTGCTCATTATTTGCCTACCCCTGTGTGTGTATATCCCCCTTTTATGTTTATAGTTATTAATGTAAGTTTATTCTTTGGCAAATGGCCCAATTAGATTGTGAATGGAAAGATGCAGGGCTCTGTGTGACAAGTGTCCAATATGAAAATTTTACTTATGCTGCCAATCTGTCTAAACAGTTGTCTAGTTATCTTATAGGAAACTGGTCTAGTGAATTTGATGGCCTTTTGGAGCGACTGTGGATGGCCATTGTGACTGTGAATTCAAGGATGGATGCAGCACTGGCAGAGGAACTAGTGTCCTGGATCACCACAGCCATGAATCATCTGAAGGAGTGGGTGGGAATAGAAGCCTTGACAGGCTTAATGGTGCTCACCTCCCTGGTAGGATCTCACAGCAGTGCAATGTGGCCATGATTATCCAAGCCTTCACAGCCACTGAGGCAGGACAGTCTCCCCAAGCCTGGCTGGCTACTTTAAAAGATATTTAAGCACAGGATGCGAGGCTTGTGCACTGCACTTAAGGTCAGATACGCCGACCTCAAGAAGAGCAAGTCTGATTGCATGTGGGTGGGTACCCTAACTCCCACCTCTGTGAAAAGGGCACTGAATGGGTCTAGTGTTCTCTGGGTAAATGACACCTGGACAAACATTAGTACATGTTCCATTTTAAAAGAGATCAGACCTCTGTTCTTTCCTGTTGCATTGCAAAACAAAAAGGGGGAACTGTAGAGAGCTGCGTGGAGCTGAGCCATTAATATGGCACCAGCTTCTGCCCGCTGCCCTCCTGACGGCAAGCACTCTTTGTGGTAAATAACTCCTTATTAGGCTATGGCTGGAATCATGCGATCTCTTGTGTATGTGTGGACCAATGGGTAGTGCCCATGTAGCTTGCCCAGGGAGACATCGGTGTCAAAAGGCCTGAATAAACTGCTTAAAGAAGAGCTCCGGTGTTGCAGCATCCTTGCTGGTCGAGGTAGTTGCGAGAAAAGATATATAAAAATAAAAGCATAAAAAATTGCCAAACAATCAAAATGTGTAATTTCAATTTCTTCTTCTTCTTCTTCTTCTTCTTCTTCTTCTTCTTCTTCTTCTTCTTCTTCTTCTTCTTCTTCTTCTTCTTCTTCTCCTCCTCCTCCTCCTCCTCCTCCTCCTCCTTCTCCTTCTTCCTCCTCTTCCTCCTTCTCCTCCTCCTCCTCTTCTTCTATAAATGAAACATTTATAGAATGTTTACAGATTTTATATTTATATACAATATTTATATATTGTTTATATATATTGTTTATAGAATTATTACAGAATTTATATAGGATGTTTATAGAAACATTTATAGAATTTATAAATGATGAATTCTTCTATGTTTCTGTACAAGACTTTTTGTTTGATAACAGTTTGTCTTAGTCAAAATTCAATCCCAGTTTTCCATAATTTATATTGAATACTTGACCCATCTGTTCTTGAAATGCTGTTAAAGTTAGGTTATAGCCTAAGGGAATAGTGAAGTATGTAACTGTTCCAAAATTGCACTATTCTAAATGAATTTCTGAGATTTTTGATATTAGGCTTGCATTCAAATATATTAAATATTATAAACTTTATGGATGTATGGATGTTATATATATATATATATATATATATATATGATGTGTGACCATAAATTATTGATATGTAGTTAGATATTTTTATGAAGTACATGGAGAGATGATAGTTAAGTTGAATATATAGTGATAAAAATGGGAAGAAAGAGGCAAAGAATTCAGTTGAAAAACACTTGTTATTAATACACAAATAGGATATTTCTATCAACTTGTAAACATTTGCATATTTAACATATTTTGTATATTTTGATTAGGAAATTAAGAATGCATAGCTAAAGTTTATATAATTAACAAATTATATAACGCTTATAACTAATTCTTTGATTACTATTATATTCTGTATATGCATTGACATCTTACTCATAGATTGTTCAAAATCCACCCAAAAACTTAAGGACCCTTATGATCTAAAGAAAGCCATATGGAAAAATTTCATTTACTTTAAGACTAAGCTAATGGAAAATTTAGCTGAAAAGGTATTGTATAGGAGACTTCTTCCCAACTGACCTGTGATATAGATAGTACACAAATGGTGTCAAGATGATGAACAAGGAAAGGAAACTTCACAGCATAGACATTTTATATACTATATAAATTTAGCATAAGCATTACTAGAGGAATTGATATTAGAGTCCAAACATAGACTCTATGTTATTAGTATTTATGCTCTAAACATTAGAGCAAGAAACTTTTTCACACAAACATCATATAAGTCTCTATTTAAAAAGTGACATGGAAAATTTTGTGTTGTAATATAGTTGCAGCAATTTTCAAAGGCATAGTCCAAAACTAAAGAATTTTTAACTATTAAGTTTCTTAATAAATAACAAAAACAATGAATAAATAAATGTTCTTTAATCAAACAAATAAACATATTATTTTGACATTTTTACAATTATTATATTAGAAATTTTCTTAAGGTTTTAAGAAATAATGTAACATTTCTTTTGTGACATAATACAGCAATTCATAGCACTCTTAAAGAGACCACTTCCCTGCAGACCTCAGTGACTCCTGGAGGCACAGACAGCTACTGCACAAAAATGAATCAAAAAGTGAGTGACTGATCTCCCACCTGAACACTCCAATTCATAGGATCTGGGCACTGAAGCAAAATCCAAGGCTCCTATGAACACATTTCAACAACACTAGCCAGTCAGTAGGCTTCTCCACTCCCAACATACCCTTTAATATACAAGCCCAACTTGAAATGTATCCATTTCCCATACTGTCAGAAGCTCCCTGAGACACAGACATTGAATGCACTGATCTGCCCAAGAACATTTCCTTGAGTCACAGACACCCACTACAAATATCAGAGCAAGAGGCACAGACACTCCCTGAACTGACTGTAGGAACAATAGACATCCATGTTAGAATATATTCAACAACCTAAAGAGAAATATGGTACCACCAGAACCTAGTGGTTCTACAAAAATAAGACATGAACTTCTGAACACAGAAGATGCTGAAGAAAGTAGCATTAAAATAACTCATGTAGATGACAGAGTCCTTTAAAGAGGAAAGGAAAAAATTATCTTAAAGAAATGGAGGAATTAACCAACAAAACATTGGAAGAAATGAATAAATTTCCTAAAGAAATCCATGAAAGCAAAGAAATAGCAATCAATCTGGTGAAAGAAACATTTCAAGACTTAAAAATTAAGATAGAGGCAAAAAATAAAACACAAAAGAAAGGGATCATGAAAATGGAAAATCTGTGTAAATCAGCGACTATAGATACAAGTATAACTAACAGAATGTAAGAAATGAAAGAGAGAATTTCCGGTATTGAAGACATGAGATGGTAATTGATTTATTGGTCAAAGAAATCATTAAACTCAATAATGTCATACTACAAAATGTACAGGAAATCTGAGATACCTTGAAATCATCAAACATAAAAATAATAGGGATAAAGGACAAGAATAGCAATTCAAAGAAAAAGAAAATATATTCAACATAATCACATGAGTAAACTTCATTAATTTAAAGGAGAAAGTGTCTATGAAGATACAAAAAAACTTACAGAATTCCAAATAGACTGAATCAAAAGGTAAAAAGATCCCCTAGCCACATTATCAAAATACTGAAAATACAGAATAAAGAAAGAATATTAAGAGTTGCAAAGGAAAAAGGCTAAGTAACATATAACGTCAGACCTATCAGAATAACACATGACCTCTCAATGGAGACTTTGATAGTCAGAAGATCCTGAAGAAGTGTTACTCAGAGACTAAGAAACCACATTTGCAAGTCCAGAGTACTATACCCAGCATAATTTTTAAACATGACAGCTGGAGAAATTGAGATATTCCATGACAAATATAGATTTAAATAATACCTATCCACAAATCCAGTCTTGCAGAAAACACTAGGAGGAAAAGTCAACCCAAAGATGCTAGTTGCACCCATGAAAGCACTGGCAATAGAAAATCCTAAATCAATAAATGCTAAAGGAGAGAAACACACACACAAACACACATGACCATCAAAAAATAAAATAAGTTAAGACAGGAATTAGTATTCATTGGTTATAAATATCCCTTATTATCAGTGGACTGTATTCACCATTAAAAAGACACAGGCTAGGAGAATGGATAAAAAGCAAGATCTATCCTTCTCTTGACACCTCAAGTCAAACAAACAAACAAAATAAAAAAACCCTGCCTGTGAGTAAAATTTTGGGAAAATATTTTGAACCAAATGGATATAAAAAAGAAGTATGCTTCATGATATCTAACAGAATAGACTGCAAAGTAAAAGTAATCATAAGAGAAAAAGAAAGACATTTCATATTCATATCAGGAAAAGTCTATCAAGATAAAATCTCAATTCTTATAATTTGTGCTAAAAATGCAAGAGTACGGGACCTCACAAGCTATAAGCACCATCCCACCTCTAAATTTACCTATCCTCTGCAACTTTGGTGGAATTCTTAAACATGGCTTGCTAAAATACAGAGAAGACCAAGAGGTGAGTGACCAGCCACCTGGTAGGACAACCAACTCTCTAGGCCCTCCATAGTTGGGCAAAACTTCAGGACCCTCCCCCACTGCCCCAGCTTCCCTAGCCAGCCAGCAGAAAAGTTTCCTGGAGGTAGGCTGCCCCAATACTCACCCCCATCCACTAGATCCCACAAGTTACAAGCCCCATCCTGCCCCCAAACTTGCATATCTTCTTGCAACTTCAGTGTAATGCTGAAACATAGCCTGATACAGTAAAAAGATGACCAACAGGTGAGTGACCATCCACTCTTTAGGCCTTCCATACTGGGGCAGAACCCCTGGCCTCTTCCCCACCTGCCTTATCTAGCCAGCCAGCAGGAGAGTTTTCCTTCAGAGAGGACCAAGAGAGGAGACCAAGAGAAGGACTCTAAAGCACAAGCTGTGACTACACAGAGTGGACCAAACTAAAAGAGCAGACCACAAGAGAAGAACAAGAGAGAGCTCAGTGACCCTTTGAGACACAAATATTGGCGGTATAGACCAGGCCAAGAACAAATCCCAAAGACTTAGACAGCCACTGCAATGATTAGACCAAGATGCAAAGATGTTGCTGGCATCAATTGAAGAAAGAGAAGGGTAGGCCCCAATGCAAGAATTCATTCAGCAACCTAGAAAGCAGCATTGTAATAAAAGAACCCAGTTGTCACACAACAGGAAGACTTGATCATCATAACCTAGAAGAAGCAGAAGAAAATGATTAAAAGTAATTTTGTGAAGATAATGGAGATCTTTAAAGAGGAAATGAAAAACTCTCTTAAAGAAATGAAGAAAAAGACAAACTGAAAATTGGAAGAAATTAACAAGTCCTTTAAGAAAACGAAGAAAAATCAATCAAAGAAGTGAAACAAATAGTTCAAGATATGAATATTGAAAGAGAGGCAATAAAGAGAAAAACAAACTGAGGGAATTCTGGATATGGAAATTCTGGGTAAATGAACTAGAACTACAGAAGCAAACATAACCAACAGAATACAAGAGTTGGAATAGAGAATTGCAGAGGTTGAACATTCTATAGAGAAAATAGATTCATTGGTCAAAGAAAACATTAAATCAAACAAATTCTTGACACAAAATATCCAGGAATTCTGGGACACCATGAAAAGACAAAAACTAAGAAAATAGGGATAGAAGAAGGATAAGGACTCCAACTCAAAGCACAGAAAATATGTTCAACAAAATCATAGAATAAAACTTTCCCAACCTAAATAAGAATATCCCTTCTTACAGAACACCAAAGAGACTGGCTTAAAAAAATACCCTCACTTTATAAAAATCAACACAGAAAATATACAAAATAAAGAAAACTATTAAAAGTTACAAAGGAAAATGGTCAAGCAATCTATAAAGGTAGACCTATCAGGATTATACCTGACTTCTCAATGGAAACCTTGAAAGCAGAACGTCCCAGGCAGATGTGTCAAAGACACTAGCAGACCACTGATGCAAGCCAAAAATACCATACCCTGCAAACTTATCAACCACCATCGATGGAGAAAACAAGAAATCATCTAATCACCTGTAAGGCTACACTCCTGGATCCTAAAGGCAGCTGCATGTGGGCAGACCCTTGGGAGCATGACCAACATGTGAGCATGTATGGCAACCTCCACCCCTGCGCATGTGTGAGGAATGGGTCGCCCACCCACCATCTTCATCTTCAGAGTCTGACATACCTGTGCATGTGCAAGGAATGGGTCACCTGCCATCTTCGTTTGTCATCAGCGTCTGACGTATCTACACAACCCACCCTGATGCGCATGTGCAAGGCAACCTTTAAAAGGTAGAGGTGCCATCTTCCCGGTCTCTTCTCTTCCTGCACTCTCTGCTTTCTCAGATCCGAGCACCTTCTCCCGTTTATGTGTGTCTCTCTCTGTGTCTCTTTGTCACCTGTGCCAAAAAGAACAACAGTGGTGCCCTGTGACTTGGGAGGTCTTCCCATCCCAGGCCCCTCTCATGTTCCTGAGGTCTCCAGCCCCAGGCCTCCATTTTGGGAATGAGAACCCTGGGACTGGGACCACAACTGGGGATTATCTCAAGACCAACCCACGTGTTCCCTCTGCTTAAGCGCAGCTTCTCCATACACCACCAGCCTCGATTTGGTGAGTTACCCATTCTGGCTGGCTTAACCATTTCTCTGAACCCTCTGGTGTTCTGGGGAATAGAGGGGCTGCATCCAGCCATGGTCTTCATGGTTACAGTTGGTCCCTTCACTGGCATTCATTTGGGTTTTGCTTCCCTTGGTTAAAGCCGTGTTTGGGATGGTCCAGGGCCAAACACGCCCCCCATGACTGAGGGCCCAGTGTCCCTCAGGCTTTTCTATTTTCTTTTCCTTTCCGTTCCATTTTTTTTTTTTTTTGGTCTCTGTGGCTGCTTGGAGCAGCCTTTGGGCTCCCTGGATCTGGGTCACCAACTTGATCCAGCTAGGCCTTATCTTCCCACTCGTGGCTTAAGGGGATACCCACGCAAAAAGTCTTGCAAAGGTGGCACCGATTCACACCCTGCCAATAGGGAGAGACATCCCGGTTATAGGCCTTGGGTGTCACTGTTTTTGCAGGGTTATATGGCTTTTACCATGGTAAGCAAGCCTTCCAAGCCTTTCAATCCAGCTTTGCCTCTGGGGTGCCTTGTAGAGGCGCTAGAGCTTCGCTACCTACAGACTTCCACACTCATTCACTTTTGTTAAAAAAAAAAAAAAACGGCCTTGTTTCACTTTAGATAACAACCAAAAATGGCTGCGTACCAGCACTTTAACCCCAAGTTTTTATGGGAAGTTTAATAATTAAACTTCTGCCAGTGCACAGGCTGAGGGAAGGAGATTCCTTATATCCAATTCTTCTTTTAATTTGCTCTAAGTCTAGACCCTCTGTCCTTACAAGCTGTTCACTGACTCACATGTTTCTAGCTATGCCATTTGCTCCTGAAGAACCCTCTGCTTCTGCTCTGGACCCAACTAATAAACCTCTGCCTTTTCAACCTCAATGGGGAGCTACTCCTGTTCCCTCAGTCTCTACTTCAACCCCTTCGGCCCCAGCTCTCACCCCCATCTCCTCAGCTTCTGCAATTACCTCTCCAACTCCTGCCCCCTGCTCTACAGCTCCTTCTCTCTCCTCCCCACCTACTCCAATAGCCCTGGTAAGTCATTCCTTCTTTCCAGTGCCCAGCAGCGGCAGCGCTCGGATCTGGCACCCACCTTTACCCTCCTCTCACTCGTTCATGCGCCTTCGTGGAACCTAACCCTAACCCATCCAGGCCCGCTGCAGTTCTCCTGTTGTGAGAGGTGGCTGGTGTGGATGGATTGATTAGCATACATGTTCCTTTTTCACTCTCAGAGCATTCCCATATAGAAAAGTTACTGGGTTTTTATACGTCTAATTCTACCACTTTCATAAAACAATTCCAATACTTTACTCAATTCCATAGCCTCACCTTTCATGATATCTATATGATACTGTCTAATAACCTACTTCCTGAGGCATGCAGGCAAGTTCAGGTACAGGCCAGACTGCATGCAGACAAGATTCAACAAACTCTCGCCTCTCATCCTCCCGGGGCAAAGGCGGTCCCAGCCCAAGAGCCACACTGGGATTATAATTCTCCAGGTGGGATTTTGGCTAGAGACAGGTTTTTAACTTGCCTTTTAGCA
Organism: Dicrostonyx torquatus; assembly: GCA_028555095.1. Classification (NCBI taxonomy): domain Eukaryota; kingdom Metazoa; phylum Chordata; class Mammalia; order Rodentia; family Cricetidae; genus Dicrostonyx; species Dicrostonyx torquatus. The sequence goes on from JAQHUG010000319.1 coordinate 241,715, forward strand.
GGCCTCCACAAGGCTGCTCTCAAGCCAGTAAACCATACTAAGCTCTTAGAGATAATTCAGGATACCAAAGAAAACCCTTCAGCATTTTTGGAATGCCTCACAAAGTCTCTGTTACAGTATACTAACTTAGATCCAGAGACTACGGAAGGCAGACAGTTACTATTGACTCATTTTTTAAATCAGTGCTACTCTGACATTAGGACTCAGCTTAGACATTTGGAGAAAGGTCCCTTGACCCTGCAGGCAGAAGTATTAGAGGTGGCTTTTAAGGTGTACCATGTGAGGGATGACAAAGCCCATAACCATTGCCACATGGTAACCATGGCCTACAGACTGGCCAAGGTGACAGACTGCCCTATCTGTGCTGCCTATGTTGCTCTTCCACCCCCTGGGGCTCAGGAACTGCCAGGTCTGTGTTTCAAATGTGGTAAAGCTGGCCACTGGGCCCAGGCATGCCCTAGTCCTCACCTTAATCCTAGGAGACCTTGTTCAAAGTGTCATAGGGAAGGTCATTGGTCAGTGGACTGCCCTCGTGCACACAGTGGCATGGAGACATCAGACCTGGAACATTCCCAAGTTGACCTTCTAGGTCTGGCCATGGATGAGTGAGGCTGCCTGGGCTCCTTTGACCCGACCACAACCATCATCTGTAACAGGGAGCCACAGGTAATCATCACAGTATCAGGGCATCCCATCTCCTTTCTCTTGAACACTGGAGCCACATACTTGGTACTGAGGGATTTCTGGGGGCCTACTTCTCCTTCTAGTTTCCCTATTGTCAGGGTAGGGAGACAGCCTTATCTACCCCAGCAGACCCCACCACTTAACTGTGTGTTTAGGGGCATTTATCTCACTCATTCATTTTTTAGTTATGTCAACCTGTCCAGTACCTCTCCTGGGAAGGGATTTTTTAACAAAGGTTGGGGCCTCCATTTCCTTTGCCCCCACTTACCCTACCCCAGACTTGCTAGCAGCTCCACTTCTTCTTCTGGCTCCCCAGCCCCCCAATTCTAATGTGTCTTTTCCTCTACCAGCCTCCCAGGTAGACGCCCAAGTCTGGGACACCCAAAACCCCTTCATTGCTAAACACCATTCCCCTACTTTTATCCAATTACAAGACCCCACTAAGTATATAACTCAACCTCAGTTCTCTCTCTCTCTCTCTCTCTCTCTCTCTCTCTCTCTCTCTCTCTCTCCAGAGCCTTAAGGGACTTAAGCCTATTATTTCTGATCTTTTACGGAAAAACCTACTTCGCCTTACCTCTTCTCTTTTAACATCCCTATACTTGTGGTTAAAAAATCTAACAGAACCTACCACATGGATCAAGACCTCTGGCTCATTAACTCTGCAGTGGTCCCTCTTAATCCTGTAGTATCTAATCCTCTCACTCTCCTATCCAATATCCCTCCAGGAACTTCCCACTTCTCAGTTCTAGATCTCAAGGACGCTTTTTTCTCTTTTCCTCTCAGCCCTCCATCTCAAAACATCTTTGCCTTCACCTGGACTGATCCTGATACTCATTTTTCCACACAGCTCAGCTGGACCATCCTTCCCCAGGGATTCCAGGACAGCCCACACCTGTTTGGCCAGGCTTTAGCCTCTGACCTGCTCTCACTGTCTCTCCCTAAATCTAAGCTCATACAGTATGTGGATGACATTTTACTTTGCAGCCCGTCATTGGAGATCAGCAAAACTGATACCTCTGCTCTTTTAAATTTCATGTCCAAAAAGTGCTATAGAGTCTCACCTTCTAAGGTCCAACTGTCTTCCCCTCAGGTCACTTATTTGGGATTAACCATAACCCCAACCCAAAAGGCTATTACTCTAGACAGAAAATAACTAATTCAGTCTCTTGCAGTTCCTTCTAAAAAAGAAGAGGTTTTATTGTTTCTGGGAGTGGCTGGTTTCCCGCATTCCTGTGTAACACTCAATTCTGTGTACAGTTCGCCTGAGCCATTGTACTGTACGCAAGCCAGGCAAGGGCCTGGAGATTAAAAGAACAGAAAGAGACCTGGGCCATTTGGAAAGAGATCAGCCGAATGCCGTTTATTGAACTTTGGGGGAGTCCTCATATACTTAACTGTTGCACAAGGAATTCCCCCCAGGCAGGTGGGAAATTGCCACACCTAAGCTGGAGTAAACAATGCCTTACAGCTAATCACCAGGCATGGCACAGGGAGCATAAACACAAATAGACAGTTTCAGCTGGCTTACCAGAAACTGTCCTCAGTAACCCCAGGAGCAGAGGGCAGTCTAGGCCCTACATTCCTGGATCCCCTCTTTGTCTCTTCTCATCCACCCCTTATATGAGGCAGCATTTGGCTCTCTGCGTGAGCCTCTTGCTCATCCTGTTACTAAACCCTTCCAGAGACACCAACAAGCCCTTATCCAGGCTCCAGCTCTTCATCTTCCAGATTTAACTCACCCATTTTCTCTTTATGTAGCAGAGAAGGAGGGATATGCCCTTGGGGTCCTAGGACATCAACTGGAACCTTCTTTTGCACCTGAAGCACACCTGTCAAAGAAGATGGACCTCACCACTCGGGGCTGGGCACCATTCATAGGTGCTTTAGTGGCTGCTTAGCTTCTTATCTGTGAGTCAAAAAAACTAACCTTTGGGTCACCCACCACTGTCTTCTCCCACCATAATCTGTCCCACCTCTTAACTTACAAAGGCTTAGAAACCTTACCCCCTTCCTGAGTTTTTCCCTCCAGGTGGCATTAATAGGGTATGCCACACTTACTTTTCAATTGTTGCCCACCCCTTAATATCTCAAATCTTCTACCTCAATCTAATGTTAATGATTCCTTATCCCACTGCTGCATAGAGATCTTAGAAGACCTACTGCCCCACCCCTCACATATACAGGAGGGCAAACTGTCCCAGGCCACTTATACCTGGTACACAGATGGCAGCTCCTTTTTATGTGAAGGGACCCATAGAGCAGGTTATGCTATAGCATCAGATACTGAGATAATGGAGGCACAGGCACTACCTGGCCATACCACTAATCAACAGGCTGAGCTGATAGCTCTTACCTGTGCCTTCCAGTTACCAAAAGGACAATCTTTACATGTTTACACAGACTCTAAATACGCCCTTTATATTCTCTTGTCCCACACAGCTATCTGGAAGGAGTGTGGACTTCTTACAATGAAGGGAGGATCCATAACTAACTCAGAGTACATTATGGACCTGTTAAAAGCCACCCATCTCCCCAAAGCTATAGGAATTATTCACTGTTGGTCTCATTAGACCAACAGTTCCATTATTTCCAAGGGAAATAATTGGACTGACCGAGCAGCTAAAACTGCAGCATTCCAAAGCCAAAACCTACCTCAGTCACCTCAGGGCATCTGTACAGTACAGCCCAGAGTCTTTCAGACACCCGCTGACACCCAGAAAATTCTGTCCTACTTACATCAACTTTTTCATCCTAATGACAAAAATATGTTTCATTTTGTTAGGGCTCACCTCTAACCCACCCCTGAGGACTTAAAGTTCTGAAAACTTGCCAAAAATATGATCCCAAGACCAAATACCGTAGCTTTCCTTTCCGTACCCACAAGGCCAGGGGGTCCCATCCAGGAACTGATTGGCAGCTGGATTTTACCCATATGCCCACAGTCAGAAGAATTAAATATCTTCTGGTCTTAGTGGGGTTGATTGAGGCGTTTCCCACCACTAATAAGAGGGCCCAGACAGTTTCTGATGTTCTCCTCCAAGAAATCATCCCCCAGTTTGGAATCCCAACGTCTCTTCAGTCCTGAGTTCACTTCCCAGATTTCCAAAAACTTGTCTAAGGCTCTTAACATCCCTTGGCATTTTCATATTCCATATCACCCACAATCTTCAGAAAAAGTAGAACGAGCTAATCATCCCGAAAAAAATGTTTTTGTTAAAATGTCACAGGAACTTCACCTTGATGGGGTAAAACTTTGCCTCTGGACCTCGTTAGGCTTAGGGCTCTCCCCAAAAGCCCCCTTTCCATCTTGCCCTTTGAACTCATGTATAGGCAACCAGTGCTAACTCCCAGCCTCTCCCCTTCTTGATCACCTGCTTACTCCTCTGTTATCTCATCTACTCTCCCTGTTGTGGGATTTTGCTGACCACTCATTACCACAACCATGTGCTAACTTATGCCCACCACCGATTAAAATAGGGGATTAGGTATTATTTTCTCCCCCAGAACAACTTCCCTCACCCATTTCCCCTAAATGGCAGGGCCCCTTTAAAGTAATTCTTGCCACCCCCACAGCCATTAAACTTAAAGGAATCCCTCATTGGATTCACCTGTCACATCTCAAACCCTTTGTTTTTCCAGCTCAGGACACACACCCCATATACTGTAACTCAGACAGGGCCCTGTTCCCTTAAATTCCAAAGGACACCAGGATCACCCACTTTTTCTCCAGTTCCAGGAAAATTAAGGTCTCATCCTCATTTGGCTTTCGTGTACTCTCCCTTCTTATCTGTCTCCGATATACTTTCACTGTCATACTTAAATTTCCAGTGGACCACTCAGCTGCTATTACAGGAATCATCATTGGACATAGAGCCAGAGGTACAAGGACTATCAAAAACCCAGGTGGTAAGAAACAATAATGAGTTTGTAGCCCCAAATGCTAACAACTCACAAACTAAGCTTTAACAACAGGCATTCACTAACTGCAGCAGCCTCTGCCTGAAATTAGCCCCAGGGAGCCAATCAGAACTACCAAAACAGACTAAGACCAGACCCACATGGAATAAGTATTATTTAATTCTTTTCTTGTCATTCTTGGCATTGGGAACTCCAAAACTCCCTCCCCGCCCTATCACCCATCTGGGGGACTCTCCTCTATTAATCACTTAAGATCTAAAGTTTATTTTTCCTCCCAAACACAATTTTTGTCTTTCCAGCATCTTGCAAAGTCCAAGCTGACAGCCGACTCAGCATCTAAGGAAACAGGAAACACAGCCATAATCAGCTGCCCCAGGATTTAGCCAAACACCTCAACTCCTCAGCGCCCACAAAGTCAGTTAGAAGCAGTTATGAGAGACCTTGCTATGCCACATTTCCACTTATAAGGACATTCAAACCCCCCAAATTTTTATAATAAATGAAAGGGTGGAATGTTATCATCTAATCACCTGTAAGGCTCCACTCCTGGGTCCTAAAGGCAGCTGCATGTGGGCAGACCCTTGGGGGCATGACCCATGTGTGAACATGTGCGGCTACCTCCACCCCTGCGCATGTGAGAGGAATGGGTCGCCCACCATCTTCATTCATTATCAGTGTCTGACATGCCTATGCAACCCACCCTGATGTGCATGTGCAAGGCAACCTTTAAAAGTTGGAGGTGCCATCTTCCCAGTCTCTTCTCTTCCTGCACTCTCCACTTCCTCGGATCCGAGCACCTTCCCTCACTAATAAAACTCCAAGTGGGTTCATTCGTGTGTGTCTCTCTTTGTGTCACTTTGTCACCCATGCCAAAAAGAACAACAACATGACTAAGCCAGATTTAAGCAAAATGTATCCACAAACCCAGTCCTCCAGAAAGTACTTGAAGGAAAACCCTACCCCAAGGAAGCTAATTGGACCCACAAAACACAGGCAACAGATAACTACCCACCAGCAAAACTCAAAGCTGGTGCGGGAGAATTGTCTGTTTTCTGTCAATCATGTTTTAAATAAACGCTGATTGGCCAGGCAGGTAGTATAGGCAGGAAAACCAGACAGGAAGTAGAGGTGGCGCAAGGAGAACAGGACAATTTGGGAAGAAGGAAGCTTATTTTTAATAATATTTGGCCAATAGTTTAATCATATTTCTTGTACAATCATAACATAAACTAGTCCATCTCCATTAATCTGAGTATCACCACAAAGCTGTGGCTTACTGGGTAAAGTTCCAGTATCTCTTTCCAGCAGGACTTCGTGGTTTCTCCTGACTCTGCCTTCTTTCTCCCAGTATCCAATTTATTTTTCTCTGCCTAGCTAAGTTCTGCCCTGCTCTGCTATAGGTTCAAAGCAGTTTCTTTATTAACCAATTTTAGTCACAGCATACAGAGGTAAATCCCACATCAGAAAAGAATGCAAAGAATCATGAGACAAAAAACTGGTTCTTTGAAAAATCAACAAGATAGACAAACCCTTATCCAAAATAATCAAAAAGCAGAGAGGGAACATCTATATGAACAAAATCAGAAATGAGAAAGGAACATAATAACATACACTGAGGAAATCCATAAAATCATTAAGTCCTACTACAAAAACCTGTGCTATTCAAAATTGAAAAATATAAAAACCCAACCGTACTACAAAAGCATTTGTGCTACTATGTTCATAGCAGCATTATTTGTAATAGCCAGAACCTGGAAACAACCTAGGGGCCCCTCAATGGAAGAATGGATCCAGAAAGTGTGGAATATATACA
>JAQHUG010000319.1:263469-282073 GCA_028555095.1 Dicrostonyx torquatus
AGGATATCAATAGAATAATTTTAAATAGATGAAAGGCTTTAAATGAATTGCTCGACATCCTTAATAATCGGGGAAATATAAGTCAAATCTACCCTGAGATTTTACATAAGTTAGAATGGCTAATATCAAAAATCCTGAGTACAGCTATTGTTGGAGAGCATATGAAGTAAGGGGAACACTCCTTCACACCTGGTGGGAGTCTAAACTTTTACAACTACTTTGGAAATCAGTATTATGGTTCCTCAGAAAATTGGGTATCAATCTATCTCAAGACCCAAAGTATGATCAATCACACCACAGGAAAGTTGCTCAAAATGTTTATAGCAATATTATTCATTATAGCCAGAACCTGAAAACAACCTAAATGTTTCTATACCAAAGAATGGATAAAGAAAGTGTGCTACATTTACAAAATGTTATATTACTCAGCTATAAAAATGACATAATGAACTTTGCAGGAAAATTGATGAAAGGAGAAATAAAGAACCTTCCTGAGTTAGGTAACACATTGTCAGGTGTTTTGGACAAGCGAAGAATCACAGCTTCATAGTGTTAAACAAGTGCAGCATAAACCAAAGTAACACATCTTTACATTAATAAACAAACATTTGACAGCATAAACAAAAGTAGCGTACCTTAAATTAATACCAGAAATAAGAATACTCCAAAGAGAAAAAAAAACAGATATTCATGCCCATAGCAGAGATTTCAGGAGACAAAGAACTTCAGAAAACTACTCAGAGTAAGGAAACATACAGTGGAGAATAAAGAAATAAATTTCTATTTTTAATGAAAGACATGATTTACCACCCAGCAATGAAAATTTTAAAAAACAGTTTATGTAAATTTACCCAAATCTTTTTTCTTCATCAGTTAATTAACATTTAGCTTATTTCATTTTTTGACTATTACAAATGGATTTTTTATTAAAATGAAACAAGTATCTCCAAGATTGTTTGTGGATAGATTTTGGTATATATTTGAAAATAGTACAGATATATCTTGAGATATATTTTTTCCTACCTTTCTAAAGTGTCATCAGACTGATTCCCAAATTAGATTAACAAATTTGTATTACTAGTAGCAATGGATGAGGATTCCCCTTATTATGCATCCTCACCAGCACTGGCTGCCTTTTGTTTCATTGATATTACCCTTCTGACTCATGTAAGTTTAAATAACAAAGTAATTTTAACTTTGCTTCGTTGGCTAAAGATGTTGAACATGTGTAACTTGAGGTTTCTCTCCTTCCCATCAGTTCACAAATAACCAATATAAAGCTTAATACTAATTGCAAACTGTTTATTACCTCAAGCTTATTATTAACTATCTTTGACAAGTTAAATTAATGCATTTTTATTGTTCTATATTTTATCACGAGGCTCATGGCTTGCTACCACATGTCTTGCTTTCCCTAGTTCCACCCTTCTTCACCCTGAATCTTTTCTTGGATTTTCTTCCTACCTATATTTTGCCCTGCCATAGGCCAAAGCAATTTCATTATTAACTAATCGTATTAAAATATTCATATCATACATAGAGGGATCCCACATTGTCTCTCCTTTTATGCCTAATTGTAAATGAAAAATTTTAATTTTAAAATAGGGAAATTATAACAAAAAGGTAACAAGCAAGAATTACAGTTCTAATATTTAGTCTACATGCATTTGAAAAAATAACAAAAATACTCTTTCATCTATTCTACCTTTGTGATCCAAAGTTTCATATATAACTTATCTTTTTTTCATAAATAAGAAAACTATAACTATCTAGTCTTCAAGTCCATCCAAGGCCCCAGAAGAATATTCTAGTACCCATATAAACAGGAAGTACTTTTGAAGCAATGTCTAATACTCTAGAAATGTCAAAGCTATATGGCTGCCTGGACAGTCCCTAAAGGTATTATGTAATGTTGGGATATTCATCTCTTCAGTCTATAGGCCTAGTATGTCTGGCAGATTTTTAAATGAAGCAGCATATTAAAAACACAGTTTCACCTTTATTGGCAGGTTGTCAGTTTCTTTCCTCTGTAACCAGCAGAATGTTTGGCAGTTTTTCTGAGAAGCAGGAACCCTGAAGGATTGTCCTGTCTTGTTTTGGCTAGTTCAGCAGTTACTCCTCCTGTGGGTCATCCACGTCCAGTTTGAGCAGCATACAGTGAAGGAGTCCAGGAAAGAATAGTTTCTTACCCAAATGACTGGCCTTTCCACATTGAAAACCAATTTCATAAGGAGGTTCTTCTATGTCCATTATCCTTTTAAAATAATTGGTGCTGACAAGAACAGACATCTCTCACTAATGAGAAAAGTCTTAAGGTCTTAAGACACTATTAAATACCATATTCTGTAGATATTGGAATTGTTTGGCAATTACACATATATTTGAAATATTTATCTGAATACCTTGGAGATCTAACTAGCAACTGTAAGTTTGATTATGATGACGATTTATTTGTATTTATTAAATATACTTCACATTTTAAAATAAATGCCATAGACATAATGCCTTGAATAAGAGTAGAAGAAATATACATATAGTAAAACAAAATTGAATTTAAATTAGTATTGATAAATCATAATCCATACTAGTAAAAATTATTTTGAGATTAACAGTCAAAATAGGTTTATTAATTGATCTATAAACCTTTTTTCTTTATAAAGTGATTAACTATGACCATTAAACATTTATAACAAATCCCTATTAAATGAAAACAAACATGCATAAATAATATTTTGTGAATTTGGGCATAGTATTCTATACTACTTCATGATAATTGGGAGTGCTGAGAATCTTATGGGGATCCTGAGAAAACTTAGAATTTTGATTACATTTTGGCTTAGTAGTCTGTGAGGATTCCTAGTTTCAAGTAGCTGCCTTAAAGATGTTCTCGATTATGGATCACCTTGGCCTTTGCTTCTATAGATACTTTTCATGGGCTCTTACTTGATCAAGCCATATTAGCATGGAATGAATTCATAGATTTCCATCTTCTGTGTAAACAAAGGCAGAATATTATCTAAAGCAACACATCTTTAGAAAATATACCCTTCTGTTGGATTAGCCTAGGTCTTCAGTATCAAATATCTCTCTGTAGTTAGCTCATTAATAGGCAAAAAATTAAGGAAAGTCTAACTGTATACGCAACCTAGACTCCCTGTGTATTTTCAATCTTATGTGCCTTTTTATTACAATTTTATTGTTTCTTTGTTAAAGACTTTGTTTTATTATTTATAACTATTTATTTCTGTTTATAACTATACTTTTGCCTCTTACTTCCTCTCATACATTCTCTTTTTTAAAACACACTGTGAACAATTTAGAGGTTTATATTTTGCCTGAATGTGTCTTTAGTTTATATCTTCAATCTTTTTTGATCACTGTTAACTGTACATGGCGAAGATCAGAGTAACTTTCTTTGCTGTCAGTTCTGCCCCCTTGATTTTTCAAAATGGTAGAGGTAAAAATTAGTATCAGGTTTATCAGGTAGCATGCAGCCAGCCCACAATACATGCAGTTTGTATGAGTAAAAACTAAATCCACCACAGATCATACCGCTGACTATCCTCTCTGTACCGAGGCCTGTGTGATACTGTGCCCACACTGCTTAAGCTCAAGGAAGTTGGTGCCTGGTTTCATTTGCAGCAACTGTTGAGAGACATGTGTCTGAACTGCTCATGGTCTGAGACTGTGAGACTATAAATACCAGTGTGGCTACATTTTGTACATTTTAAAGATTTTTAATTTTTTTTAGGTATTTTGAAATTTAAGAGTATCACAATGATATGCCATTAGTAGCAGAGTTTTCTTTCCCACACACCAGTTCCCAAATAAACACTATGAGGTTTAATAGTAATTACAAACTCTTTGGCCTATAAGCTCAGGCTTATTATTTACTAACTATTACAACTTAAATAACCATTTTTATTAGTCTATGATTTACCACCATGGTTTGTTATTTACATCTTGCTTCCTGGGTGGCTATTGGTATCTCTCTGACTCCACTTTTCTTCTCCCTGTATCTTTGCTTGGTTTTCCCATCTAGCTATATTCTGTCAAGGCCACCTATTTATTAACCAAAGGTAATAAAATATATGTATAATATATAGAGGGGTATATTACATCAAACTTACTTTGTTTTCCAACAATTTATGTTTCATCTTTGGAGAACTGTCTCTTTAGTTCTGTACCAAAATGTTATGAATTAGGTTACCTGAACAAGGTAATCCAGATTCAAAATGGAAAACATATATATGGAAAACATTTAATGTTTTTTTATATATAGTCTAGATTTCAGCTTTCCATATGTGTTCCAAAATGTGTATGTGCACAAATATTAGGTATTTAGTGAATGACTAGTATCTCTGAAGAAAGAGCAATAAAGTACATTGGTAAGAGATAGGGGGAGACTGAAGTGGAATGACTGCGAGGGAAAAGAAAAGAGTGGTGCCAATGAATACAGGGAGGGACAATAGTTATTTAAGGACATTTGAGAGGCAAAATGGAACTTATTACTGCAAAAACTTTTATAAAAAACATACTATATATGAAAGAAACATGAATGGAGTCACAAAAGAGCATAGAGACAGTGCCCAAACTATACATATTTGGTTTCCAAATGACAATCCCATTGCCAGGAATGGGCTACATTTAGTGGAGTTCCTGACTAAAGTACCAAGAAGGACACTGTCAAACATCTCAGTGCATTGCCAAGTCTATTGGTTGCTCTCTACATAGTGATGGTAAGACAATACCTACATCTCTTTGAACACAAATTAGTCAAGCTGATGCCTAAGTGAAAACTTCATCCTTAATAACTAGTGTTTACTGTACTAGACACACTACCAAATAAGAAAATTCATTATCAACTCAGGTACAATCTGTGTGATCTACAATGTTGAACTGATTGCAAGAAAGACTGGTACAATAGTAACATAAACATTGGAAGAGAAAACAACTGCTCTTGCCTTTGAATTAAGGCCCACGCTGTCATATGGAAGCCATCATTGACACTATTTGTGTGTCTAAGAATATCAGACTGGATAGGCCATTGGCCTACCAAGCAATATTATTCTGCTGATGGTTAATAGCTGTAAAATGATTTTTAATTTACTTTAGCTAACAACCATAGATCAGTTCTTCCTCAACAAAGAGACTCACTTCTGGATATTATGCAAAGACTGAAATATTTTGGAACTTCAGTCCTAAATAGAATGTTTTCCTTAAGCCCTTTCTCCCAAAGATCAAAGAACTACACTAAATAGGAGGCTGAAAGATTTAAAGAGCCAAGTGGATGTCTCACTTCAAAAACAGAATGTAATCCTGACACAACAGGACTGACATAAATACGAATACATAAAATTATGACAGCAAACAAATGGAATGAACAAGACCACAGATCAAAATTCTTATGTGCACCCCCAAAGTACTTTAGAGTTCAACTTAATTTAGCTTTTATCTCTGTTCTTCATTTTTGACCATCTAATTTCTTTCAGAAATTCTTTTGTCTTATGAAGAATAATAACTTTCTTATTTATGTTCACTGCATACTTTTAATTACATGTAATATTCCCACTCTGACCTTTAGCTTACTAAGTATAAATATAAACTTTGCCATATTTTAAAATAGTTTTACTGAGACATGATTGACATGTAGTAAATTGCACTCCATTTAAATGTGTACAGAGCTGTTGAAACAACATGATTTTAATCTCAACAATTTCCTTCTCTAATTTTGTAACTCTATGCCATGTGCTTTATAAAATTATTATCTGCAACATTCTCTATAGATTTATTTTCTTAAAGACTTATGTTCATGTATATATAATACTATATATATGAATCCTAACCCTTACCATAAAAAATATATATGTATATATTAGTGTATATATAGTGAATTATATGTTAGGAACTCTTAGATTCTGAGTCTTTTACAAACAATAGAATTATTTTTAGATTACCCAAGTTATCTAAGTAACAAAAAAGTACTTCATTTTAAGTTATTACCTTAAGGCACAGTCATTCATGAATGTTCTATAAGAAAACCAGATGTCTTCAGGTCAATTACAGGACTACATCAGTCATTCAATACACAAATTAATTAGTTTACTGTTAGGTTAAATGTTTGCTATAAAAAATTCATTCTTACATGTTAAGATTTTTTTCCTAAGGAGTCTAGCAGTTGATTTACTCAAGGCATCAAGTTTTAAAAATTTAACATTCCCTTCTTGTAGTTATATGTGCTCTGTTTTTCTACTAAAATGTATTTCTCTGAGTGATACCAGAGTTCAGCAAGTATATATAACAAAGTTACAGAAAAAGCCTAACACACAAAAACAGCACACAGGAAACTGGAAGTTATATTATGTTGGTCAAAAACCACTAAATGACAGGACTACAGAACAATGGACTTTGAAGGTCCTCAAGATCATTTAGTAATTTTCAAAATGTACTTTAAATCTTAGAATTAATGACAGCAGCCGGGGCACATGCCTTTAATAGCCATCACTCAGAAACAGAGGCAGTAGGATTTCTGTGAGTTCTAGACTAGTCTGGTCTACAGAGAGAATTCCAGGACAACCAGGGTTACATACAGAAAAACCTGGTCTTTAAGAAAAAAGGTCTGAAAATTAGAGAAATTAGATGTGTCCAAGAAAAGTAAGTGACAGAACAAGGAATGAAAGTTTTGATAGTTTTAAGTTTAACCTTCACTGCCTGTAATGAATGTAACACTGCCTAGCCAACTCCTGTAAAACAGATGTGAGTTTTAAAATAAAACAATACAGGTTTGAGTAAAGTTAGATATGTAGATTAGAGTGCTTACATGCCATTTGAATACCTGGATTCTAAGCATGTAGTGATAGGCCAGGAACTATACGTGCTATTAATTTTAGTAATGTGTAGAGGTGAATGGTAAAGAAAACAAGAGGAGAAAGGCTGAAACTTGATTACTACCCACTCTAGCCAAATAATAGAGATCTTCATGATCAATAAGATAACCTATCTCAAGGAAATAGAGCAGAGAGTGACAAAGCAGGATTGCAGACATACTCTGGTCTCTACATATTAGACTTTTTGTGAAACCCAAAGCATTCACATAAGTAAAACACAAACACACATTCATTATGTACATACAGAGTTTAGAAATGCAGAATGTGATTTTTTTTTCTGCTGAGTAGTATTCTAATGTGTATATATTCCACACTTTCTGGATCCATTCTTCCATTGAGGGGCACCTAGGTTGTTTCCAGGTTCTGGCTATTACAAATAATGCTGCTATCAACATAATAGCACAAATGCTTTTGTAGTACGGTAGAGCATTTCTTGGGTATATTCCTAAGAGTGGTATTGCTGGATCTTGAGGTAGGTTGATTCCCAGTTTCCTGAGAAACCGCCACACTGATTTCCAAAGTGGTTGCACAAGTTTGCATTCCCACAAGCAATAGAGGAGTGTTCCCCTTAGTCCACATCCTCTGCAGCATAGGTTATCCTTGGTGTTTTTGATTTTAGCCATTCTGACAGGTGTAAGATGGTATCTCAAAGTCGTTTTGATTTGCATTTCCCTGATGGCTAAGGAAGTTGAACATGACCTTAAGTATCTTTTGGCCATTCAAAATTCTTCTGTTGAGAATTCTCTGTTCAGATCATTACCCCATTTTTTAATTGGGTAATTTAGAAATTTTATGTCCAGTTTCTTGAGTTCTTTGTATATTTTGGAGATCAGGCCTTTTGCATGCAAATGGATGGAAATAGAAAACTCCATCCTTAGTGAGATATCCCAAACCCAAAAATATGAGTACGGTATGTACTCACTCATTAGTGGACTTTAGCCATTAACAAAGGACATTAAGCGTATAGCTTACAAGCCTGCAGATGCCAAATAGCAAGGTGAACCCAAAGAAAAACTTATATAGATTTTCCTGGAAGTGGGAAGCAAACAAGAACGTCAGACAAAAGTTGGAAGCACGGGTGTGGGGATGGGGATGGAGGTAGGGATTGGGAGGGGGGGTAAACGAAAGGGAGGGGGGTAGAAGGGAGAAAGGAAGAACCGGGGAGAGCCTGGGGTTGTGGGAGTGTGGAGATGGAGGAAGGGTGGATATTGGAGAAGGGAATAAGATATCTACATTAAGGGATTCATTTTAAGATTGGCAAGAGACTTGTTTCTAGAGGGGATCCCAGGTGTTTCCAGGGATGTCCCCAGCTAGGTACTTGGGCAGCAGAGGAGAGGGTGCCTGAACTGAACTTTTCCCATAGTTACTTTGTTGAATATCTCAATCATCACCATAGAAATTTCGCATGATGGATGGAGATAGAGCCAGAGACCCACATTCACATCAGAGCAAGGGATTGAGCTACCAAGGTCCAGTGGAAGAGCAGAAGGAGGGAGAAGATGAGCAAGGAAGTCAGGACCATGAGAGACTGGCCCACCAACTGAGACAGTGTGCTTGATCTATTGGGAGCTCATCAAATCCAGCTGGACCAGGACTGAATGAGCATATGACCAAACCGGACTCTCTGAATGTGGCTGCCAATGGGGACTGTCTGAGAAGCCAATGATAATGGCACAGGGGCCTATCTATCTCTTCTGCATGTATTGGCTTTTTGGGAACCTATTCTATATGGATGCACACCTTCTTAGAACAAGATGGAGGGGGGGAGGGCTTTCCACAGGGCAGGGTATCCTGCCCCACCTCAAGGAAGCAGGGGAAGGGCAGTGGGGTAGTGGGGGAGCAGGAGGGCCTGGGGCAAGGGGAGTAAATGTAAATATTTCTTTTAACAATAAAAAAAGGAAAAAAAGGAAAAAAGAGCACTCTTGATTGAGTTAGGAATTTCTGATTCAACTTGAATTTAGGTTAAATTTCTCAGTCAGTCATCTGTGTTTTAAATGTATCAAAACTGATTAAGAATGCTTGGAGACAATGACCTTTAAATGTAGCAATAAATACTAAGATTAATAATTCCCTTAATGTTTTAAACACTGGAGAATTGAGAAAGGTCAAATATTAGTGCTATGATTATACATGTATATACAGTAAAACATAAGTTCTTGTTGGATTATTGATAAATAACATCTGTTCCCAACAGTATTTGTGTATTAACATTTGTTCCTTCATTAAATTCTCATATTTTGTTACTTGAATAAGAGGAAATTATGGTCCCACAAATTTAAATGAATTTTCTTTTATAACATATTCAATAAATTGCTAAACTTAGTTTGGCATTTGTCATAACTTGCCATAAGAATCAATGTCTTAGTTCTAGGACAGTTCCAAAGCTACAGTGAAACCCTGTCTCTAAAAATAACAAAAAAGAAAAAAAACAGTGTCTTTCAGTGTCTTTTTCATCAAACAGGCTGCCTTTTGCACACTTTTCTAACAAGAGTTTTTTGGCATAAATTTTTAATATTGAAACCACCACTTCTCTGTGTTTGGTCCCAGTGATATTTCCTTCTCTGCACATTATTTTCTGAAATTTTTAAGGTTATACATACACACACACACACACACACACACACACACACACACACACACACATATATATATATATATACATACAGGGGGACTTTTTATTTTTATTTTATTTTATTGATTTAAAAGTCATTACAAATTTACACTATTTTCCCTGTAGTTTTCACTAATTTCATACAACTTCCCATCATTCATTACGTTTGGAACATGTGTAAAATTTCCAATACTTTTGTTTGATTACAAACTTTAACATATGGTACACAATGGGTTTCATTTCATGTGTAGAATTGCTTTGCCAATTTGAATAAAATGTTTCAAGTTCAATACTTTATTTAAAAATGGGAAATTAACACAAGAATTGTTCCATATATTAGTTTATTATTTTAACTTTCTGTCTTTCTTTTTTCTCTCTATCTCTCTCTTTATCATTCTGTGTGTATTTTTGTGTGTGTTTATGTGTGTGTTTGTGTGTGTGGAGTGTCTTGGGAATTGATATAGGATCTTAAAACATTCACTTGTTCCAGTTGTGTGTGTAACTATTGGCTTGATGCTGAAATTATCAATAGTCAATTAACGTACACTAATAAAGACAGGTATTCTGTGTGTTAGACAGCAACAGCAAACTATGTTCTAATTTCAACTTATTTAACTGAATTTAGAGTTTTTATTTTTTCTATTTCTACTCCCCAATTAATAGCTGTGACTGTTTACAGGAACCTAACAATTGAGTTCTAATCCTCTTTTGGAAAAGAGTGCTCTGTTGATGACTGCAACCAGTGTTGTTTTTATAAAATATTTATTTTAATTATATTTACATGTATGTGTTTCTCTCTGGGAATGTGTATATACATGTGTCAATACTAAGAAAGACCAGAGACGTTGGATCTTCCAGTGCTCAAGTTATAGGAAGGTATGAGCTATACAACACATGTGTTGTAAACTGAACTCTGGACCTATATGAAAACAGTTCTAGTTCTTCTCTACTGAGCTACCACCCTTGCCATGTACTGGGTTGAAGAAACCAGGAGCAGTCAATATATTTACCAGAGCAATTGGATGCATGTGAGATAGTTGTTATTTCTCACAACCAAAAAGGCATACCCAAAAGTTATGAAATTTAGATTTGATGGCATAACAACCATTTGGGGGAAAAATTGACCCTAGAAACTGGAAAGAACTGCAAGCCACTTCCATATTTCTCAAGACTCATTTTACTATCAGCTAATAGCTACATTATATAAACTAACTGTTTGAAGGAAAATCTGGGAGGTAAAATACAAAAACACATGTGTTTTGCAAACATGTTAACACGTTTTCTCAGTGCACTAACATTGTTATAGCAACATGTTGTGACTGGGTAACAGAATTTTCTGTCACCAAGTTCAGGAGAATGCAAATCTATTTTCATGCAACGGCAGTGTCTGACATTTTCAGAGAGATGCTAACTTCTTGAAGAAACCTCTTTTGGAGGAAGTATCATATCCAATGGGCTTCTTTTTATGTGATCCTTATTGATGAGGCCTCTTCCTTCTCCATATCATTTCTCAAAGACCTTTTCAAAAGATAAATTTTGGAAAAGAATAAGCCTACAAGTCACAATAGAGAAGCTAAAAAATTCTTGGAAGAATTTTATGGCAGAATGTAAGTCTCAATAAAATGAACATTTGATTTTTGTAGTGACTATTAATAATTTTGAAAAAAAATCATATTTACATAATTAAAATGACTTATAGACAAAAATATTATGTGCAGAAGGGAAAACTTATGGATGAATCAAGATGCCAAAGTATAGTTAGAGAAATAAGAAGTATTTACATTTGTGCACTATGAGTGGAAGATACCTGTTTGCAATTTTGATAATTAGAGACTGAAACACAGATGTACTTATAAAGTGCTGAAGCAAAGTCTACATGGGAAGCCTGAATGATGATTCATTTCTCTCAATTAAAAGTATTGAAAACATTGCTAAATAACCTAAGCATTTATTTGTTGCTCACCTGTGTACCTAATGTTGGGAAATAAATAGATAAGAAAAGAAGAAAAAGAGACTTATTCTTTCATTCATAGTTTTGTTTGTAAAATAACTTCATAGTTAATAAAGTGTTTTACCAACTCACCTCTTTCTCTAATGTCTCAGCTTCTGTTCTCTTATAATTATTGCCATTTACTTTTTATTTTTCTTCTGACACACGGCTTTTCTGTGTAGTTCTGGCTGTTCTGTAAACTTTTCAACAGACCAGTGTAGCCTCAAAACAGGTATCATCTATTGCCTCTACCTCATGAATGCTGGGATGAAACATGTGTGAAATATTTTTACCTTTTCAACCATGAGTTGATAATGCATATTAACTTTCTTGAAGGTAAAATGTTGACATGTAGCAGACATAGATTTGGGATGTCAATAACTACACCTATAAACTATCATTTTCAAGGAATATTTCTATATTTTCTTTTTATATAAAATTTTATTTCCTTATACTCTTCTCCTCCCAATCACTCCTCATCACCTTACCCATGTTCCCAGTTCCCTAACCTTTCCTTCTCCTTCTGTGCTTATGAAAGCATAACTCTCCCATGAATAGCAACAAAATACTGCCTACCAAGCTGTAGTAAGACTAAAGCAGATCTCCATGTATTAAGACTGGGCAGGGTGACACAGTATGAAGAGTGGAGTTCCATGGGCTTTCAAATTTCAGGGTGTCCTTGTTTTTAACAGCTGAATAATACTCTCTTGTATAAAAACACCAAATTTTCTTTATCTGTTTCTCAGGTGAAGGGCATTTAGGTTGTTCTTGGGCTATGATTAGGCCTTCCTTTAGTATGCCTAAGCATAGTATAGATGTGTCTTGTGTAGAATGAGTCTCAGTTTACCTGGAAATCTGTTGCATTAATTTCCAAAGTGGCTGTACAAATTTGTACTCCAACCAGCAATGTAAGAGTGTTCTCCCTTGCTACACATCCTCTCCAGCATGAGCAGTTGCTAGTGTATTTGATCTTAGCCATTTTGAGAAGTGGAAGATGGAAACTTCGAGTCATTTTTTTTTTTTTATATTTCACTCTTGTCTAAGGATGGTAAACATCTCCTTAAGTGTTTCTCAGCCATTTGAGATTTTTTCTGTCAAGAATTCTGTTTAGGTCAGTACTTCATTTTTAAACTGGTCTATTTCATTTATTGACATTTAGTTCCTAGTTTTCTTTGAATGTTATAGAAATCAGTCCTCTGTCAGATGTGAAATTGGTGAGTATCTTTATCCATTGTATGAACAGCCATTTCAGTCTACTGACAGCCTCCTTTGTCTTACAGAATCTTTTCAGTTTCAAAAGGTCCTATTTATTAATTGTTCCTATTGTCTGTGCTTTTGTTGGGACCATTTGGAGTCATGGCTTCCATTTTATTGGGGAAATAAAACTGGCCAGTAGGAAAGTAATAAAGAGGAGGCAGGAGGGTAAATTGAAGGCCTCCAAAAGGTAGAATATATAGCTCAATAAGATAAAATGTGTGTGTTGATTGTGTTTTGTGTTTTGTGTTCTAGACTGGGGAAAGATATTTGATTCTGGGAACTGCTAGGAAAGGTGTTTTGACTTTGAAATATGGGTCTAGGAATTTGATGCCTTGGAAAGAGATTTTGTTTCTCTCAGCAGAGGATGAGAACCTGAGGATGTGCTCCAGATTCACGTCGTTTGAATCACCGAGACCCCCTGAAATGTTGCAGTAAAATTCCCCCCAGAATGCAGCGCCCCCACTCAGCAGGAAGTAGACAGACAGGTTGATGACACCCAATTTCCCTAAAAGATTATTTAAGTGGGGCCCCTTCAGCCTGCTTTCCTGAGTTCCACTCCATTCCATGTACCAATTTGGACCCAGAACGAATGCAGCTGGGGCTAGAAGGCAGCTGGGGCTAGAAGGTAGCTGGAGCAGAGCTTTCTTAGGCTGCTTTGGTGGAAGGCAAGTTGCCCTGCGTCAGTTGGTGCCCAGCCTTGGGGTTGCCACAGCGGTGCCTGGAGTATCAGCAAATGCGACAACAAGCCCTGCAGCCAAGACAAGCTGGAGCACAGACCCCGCTGGGCTGCCTTCCAGGCAGCAGTGGGGCAAGCAGAAGGCACTGCGGTTCCAGGGTCTGCATGCCCAAGAGTCTGGGACATGAGTGGTAAGCTTTCCCGCAGCACCTGAGAAATCCACGTAGTAGCTGTGGAAGGTCTCTGAGCCTGCATGCTGCCTGGGCAGGCTGTGGGGGCGCACACCAGTAGGATTTACTCAAGGAGACTGTGTCAGGAGTATCAGCCGAGAAGAGATAATACTTTGGACATTCACCATATCGAACCAACAAGTGTTTCTGGTTTAGGAGCAAGTGGACTATCTTTGAACTTTTCAACAGTTAATCATGTTATGTGTGTTACTACTGGTACTGTATTGCATGCTTCTGCTACTGTTATGATAGTCATATCTAACATATTGCATAGTCTGCTACTGTCATATGATAAGGGTTTAGAATACTGCTTTTGTTAATTTTACCACTCAGTTGGTACATGCTATTTAAGCCATAAATTCCACCCAGGTCGAGCCTGTCTAGGCCAGTGATTAATGGGCTTGGATGGCTAAAGTAGAGAGATGTTTGCATCACTGGTCTGGCTCATTGGAGTTGTCAGTACTGAGGATATTTGATTTAGGGCTATGTGTCTGGATCCTCGGTCGATTCCACCACCAATATCAGAATCAGATGGGTGTCACCTGACAGATACTACTAGCAATGGTTGCGGAGCCTGAATCCACACAAGTTTGGCTGCAAATGCTGGATAAGCAGTAGCCATGGGCGGGCAATATCTTGGGGACAGGATGTCCTAAGACAGGAGGGTCTTCTATCTTATAAAAAATTGGGGGGGGAGGAGATGTTAGGACCATTTGGAGTCATGTCTTCCAGCTGCTCTTTCCTGCTAGAGGTCTTTTACCTCTGATTTGAGTTACTCTGTGTCAAAGTTGTCTACCAGGTCTGCTTCACGAGCATGTGTTGCCTTGCCCTGAGAATCAGAGGATAAGGTTTTTACCTGTTGGCCGTCCTGATGTATATAAGCCTCCATGATGCTATTGAATAAAGGGCTTCTTACAAGTGATTAGGGTTCTGTGTCTCTGTCTCTCTGTCTGTGTGTCTTTGTATGTTTCCTCCTCCAGCTCCTAGCCCGAAGCAGCTCAGTAACTGTATGGTAAGGGCATAGACTGAAGACAGGTGTTGTGTGCTGCATGCTATTCATATTCTATTAGGAAGTTGTCTTTTGAGATTATTTCCCACTTTCTTTACTGTCAATTTCAGTGTAACTGAATAACTGGATTTATGATGAGGTTTTGATCCACTTGTACTTGAGTTTTGTGCAGGGAGATATAGGTAGATATCATCATTTGTTGAAAATGTTTTCTTTTTACCCATGTATAATTTTGGCTTCTTTGTTGAAAATAAGGGTGTCCAGAGGTATGTGGATATATATCTGTCTGGGTCTTCATTTCCATTAATTTTTTTGGTCTGTTTTAATATCAATACAATGCTGTTTTTGTTATTGCTGCTCTGTAGTTAAGAGTAAAATCAGGGCTGGCCAGTGGTGGTGCACACCTATAATCCCAGCAATTGGGAGGAAAACACAGGAATATCTTTGTTAGTTTGAGACCAGTCTGGTCTGCAAGAGTTTGTACCAGGACAGGATCCAAAATTACAGAGAAACCCTGTCTAAAAAACGAGTGAAATCAGGGATGGAGATACTTCAGGAGGTTCTTTAATTACACAGGATTGCTTTAGCTATCCTGGACTGCTTGTTCTTCAATGTGAAGTTGAATTTTGTTCTTTTAAGGTTTATGAAGAATTTTTGGGACTTCAATGGGAATTATATTAAATCTGCATTGCTCTAGGTTAGATGTTTATTTTTACTATGTTAATCCCACTTATCTGTGAACATGGGATATCTTCCTATCTTTTGATATTTTTTCCAATTTCTTTCTTCAAAGTCTTGAATTTCTTGTCCTAAAGGACTTTTACTTACTTGGTTAAAGTTATGCAAAGATAACATTATAATATTTGAGGCTATTTTAAAGGGTGTTTGTTCTCTGACTTCTAAATCAGCACATTATTTTTTGTATATAGGATAACTACTTTTTTGATTTGTAATCATTGCCTTCCTTTAGCTGTTCTATTGGTCTGTCTAGAACTTCAAATATTGAGTAGATAAAGAAAGAATTGATAACTTTGTCTTGTTCCTGATTTTAGTGGAATTGCTTTCAATTTCTCTCCATTTAATTTGATGTTTGCCAACAGCTTGTATTATATTGCTATTATTATGGTTAGGTATATCATTGTTTTCCTGATTTTTCCAAAAATTTTGTCATGAATTGGTAACAAATTTTGTCAAAGGCTATTTCTGAATCTACTGAAATGATCATGTTTTCTTTTCTTTTAGTTTATTTATAAGGTGGATTAAATTGACAGATTTACATATGTTGAAACATTCCTGCATTTCTGGCATGAAGCCTATTTGCTCATTGTGGATTATCTATTTTATGTGTTCTTGGATTCAGTTGCCAATTGAGTATTTTTGGATCGATGACCACAGAAGGATAAAATAAAAAGGAAGTTACATGTAAGCAACTTCCAAAACTTTAGAATTGACAGAGTCATCTTGCTGCCTAGACAGTCACCTAAAGTTCTTCTGTCATGTTGGGGCATCCATCTTCAGCCTACAGTCCCACAGTATCTGGCAAACTTTTCTACAGAAGAAATTTGAAACATTGTTTTGCCTATATTGACAGAGTTTATCAGTTTCTTTCTTCTGTATTCTGCAGAATGTCCGACAGTTTCTTTCATGAAGCAGTAAACCTGCAGGACCATCTAACCTTCTTTAGGCAAGTTCAGCATTCATTTTTCTGTAGGTCCTGCAAGCCTGTGTTTATACAGAATACAATCAAGCAGTCCAGGTAAGAACAATTTCTTGCCCAAATGGCTAGTCTTGTCATATTGAAGGTAAATGGCATAACTGTACTTTTTGCTGACCATCAGCCTCCCTGAAGTAATTGGTGCTGCCTGAAGCAGGCATGTATCACTGCTGAAAAAGTCTAAGATCCTAAAACATTTCGAATGTTATATTCAGTAGGACTTTGAAAGGTTTGAAAAATACTGGTCCATCTTAAGTATAACTCTGTACATCTAGAAAACCTAAATAACATGACTTCAATTTTGTCTATTATAAATGGCTATCTATTAGTCTATAATTTTTAATTATACATTACATTTTTAAATGAGCTGCCCAAATATTTTTTATTCCTAACCAATCATTCCTACCACCCTTATTCGGACCAGATGAAGGCTTTTTCACTTTTAGCATGACTCTTAGAAGAAGAGTTTGACAATTTTCCATGAGGCATTGGACTTTGACTATGGCATTTCCATGTCCACAATACACAAGCATTCAGTAATCCATCTTCTCTTTACATATATATCTAAGATCGCCTTGGAGTCCCACTATTACATGTTTCAAATACAGACTGCACTTTGAAGAATTAGTGTGGGAAACATAAAACAGATCATTAAATGTTGAATATTGAAAATATAAAGAAAATATAAATATACTTTTCTATATTTAAATAATGTCTATTTCTTGGAATTTGTCATTCACTGAAAGCTATATAAAATAAAACTAACTGTGACCTTTTGAGATTGAGTTTTTTTCCTCTCAGTACAATATTTTCACTCAATTTATGTATACTAATTAGGATGATAGTTTCAGAGCTTCCATAATATTTCATCTATCATAAGACACATGGGATATGCTAATCTTTGTAAGTTAAGCCATATTAATGATGAGAAAGAAGGTCTAATATTCACAGACTCATGTACAGACAAGATGGACTTTTTTTATTCTGGTATTGATTTTAGTAGAAATGTTTTGAGGTTCTCTCCCTTTAGAACGATGATTGCTATAAATTGTCTTAATTATGCTGAGATATGCCCCATGTAACCTCAGTGTTTCCAGAACTTTCATAATGAAAAGATGTAATTTGAACAAAGTGCTCTGTTTCATAAAATGAGATGATCATTTGTTTTCCACCTTTTAGCCTGTTTATGTTGTAGATTACTTCTACTGGTTTACGTATATTGAAGCATCCTATTTCAGATGAAGTCAACTTAACCGAGGTAGATGATCTTTCCTTATGTGTTCCTAAATTCTCTTTGCAAGTATATTACCAAAAATTTTTGTGTCCATGTTCATGAGGGACAATACACCAATATTTGTTTGGTTTTATGTTTTTATGAGTTTATGTGTGTTAGGGATCAGGATGATAGTGGTTTCATTACAAAAATAAAGCTTGTCATTCAATTTTTACATTGATGAATAATTTGTGAAGTATTATTATTACTTTGTTTTGCTTTTTTAAGTTCTGATAGAATTTGGTCTAAATCCACCTGTTTAAAATAATGTTTAAAAGTCTTAGTTAAAGCTATAAGAAACATAAATATTGTCAGGATATTAATAAAATACTAATGAAAGAAATAAATTTAAGTATTCTTAATTACAGATAATGATTTTTTAAAATATGTTAAAGACTCCACCAGGAAACATTAACAACTGATAAATACTTCTAGCAAATATCAGGCTATAAAAATATAACAACATAAACTATTTCCTATATTTATAATAAATATATTGAGAAGGGATTCATTGTACAGTAAATATAAACACATAGTGGCAAACATACAGGAAAAGAGAAGGTTTTTTTCTTTGATGGTGGGAATGCAAGCTTGCATAGTCAGTCTATAAATAAGTGTAGAAGCTTCCCCCTCCCCTAAACTGAAAACCAATCTACTTCAAGATTCTTCTCTATCACCTTTAGGCCTATATCCAAAGGATTCTTCATCCTACTACAGAGATACAGAGATACCCATTCATGCATGTTGCTCTACTCATAATAGACAGAAACTGAAAATATTAAAGAAATTCATCAAATGATGAAAGGATAATAAAAGTGGTTTATTTATACTAGTAGTCTTCAACCTTCATAATTTTGCAACCCATTATGTTATAAACATAGTAGCACAAATGCTTGGGTATATTCCCAAGAGTGGTATTGCAGGGTCCTGAGGTAGGTTGATTCCCAGTTTCCTGAG
>JAQHUG010000319.1:304518-321184 GCA_028555095.1 Dicrostonyx torquatus
TCTTCTCATTCTCCTTCTCCTTCTTCTTCCTCTCTCTCTCTCTCTCTCTCTCTCTCTCTCTCTCTCTTTCCTTCTCCTTGTCCTTTTCTTCATATATTGGTGGCTAATACAAAACTATGATCCTGATCACTTGAGTTATTCATTTCAGTACATGATTTTAGAGGTTGCAACATTGTGTTTTAATACTATCTGATTCTGTGCTGTGAGCTTTTGTTTACATAAGTAGTTGACTAATTTCAGGTAAAATAGACCTTTACTGTGTAGCCCTGGTTTGACAGGAGCTTTATAGCCTGTTGTCTAGATCTCTAAAGTGTTATAATTCTAGGATTTTCTCACTATTGTTAGCTTAAGTCAATCTTTTTCAATTAAGATTCCTCCAGACTTAAACTTCCAAATGTTTTTTAAAAATCTTTCTTTTGCTTTTGATAATATGGTGTAATTACATCATTTCCTTTTCCCTTTCTTCTATCTAACCACCCCCCATATACTACTACTGACTCTCTTTCAAACTCAAATAATATTTATTCATTTTTATTCTCAAATGTGTGTATGTATATATGTATACTTATATATGCATATGTACACCATGTTTTTTAGGCAAAAACTGCTCAGTCTTTGTAATGTGAATTTTTGTGTGTTTTCAGGAGGAATATTTTGGTATTTCATTGTTTTGCAATTTCCCTCATCTTCGGTTTTGTTTAGAGAATTCCCATTGTTGCCATTCAATTTTTGGCTGATAGTCAGAGCACAACTGTCTAAAATCTGCATTTGTTTTAATATCTTCAGAATGGAAGCTAAGAAATCAGTCTGTAATGAATCTTTCTCTATAGTGTCTCTGCTGAAATGTACACAATTTGTTGTCCATGATGACAAAACAAGGGCAATTCACATGAAGACTTTGCTGCATCTTGACACATATCATGCCCTCAGCATCTTATGGCAATATCTTATCTTTTTTCTTTTTAAATGACAAAATGAAGCTATATCCGCAGCTGGTCTTGCTTGTCACTACATACTTTTCAAGTTTGCATGGAAAATATCTTGTGGATAGTTATAAAAGCTCAAACTGAGAAACCAAGAATCTATTGAGCTTTTTAAATCCAACCTTACATTATAAACTCAAAATGTTCACTATTCTCCAAATCAGTAAATTATTCTGATGCTTGTAGAAGAAAAATATGAGTGTTTTGGAACATATCCTACCCTCATTAAAGCTACCTTAACATGGATTAGAAATAGTAGAATGACAAAATATAAGGAGAATCACTGCCATGAGGATTATGGTAGTTTATATAATTCTCAGCATAAAATCGAGTTTCACTCTTAGGATCACATTTTAAAATCATTCAATTTTATTTATTTTAATAAGGAAGTGAAAATCTCATGTTTTTATTTAATGCCCATATATAAAGCTATTTTATTTGTACAGCTTAATTTTTCCCCAAAGTAATAGTACTATGTCACATATTGCTTAAGAAATGGTTACATAGAAACATTGAGTGCTACAATTCAAACCATTTAGGTATATTTTAACATACATTTTTAATATATGATTAACAAATAAACAAAACTCTCATCAAGTCATACTTCAGTGACTTGAAAATCAAGAGAAAATATCTACTATTAATTTTCATTGTGAAATTATATTTATAATATGTCTAAAATGTTAGTAATATATCTGAAACATTAATTTCAATAAGAGTCTCCAAAAATCAAATAACAAAACATACAGTAAAAAAGTTTGGTATTGATTAGAGACATTCTATATACAAGGTTCTTAAATTGACCCAAAGCACTACTTAAAAATAAAAAAAATAATCTTTTCAAATTATGGGTGATTTTTCTTTTATCTCAATAGAGAAACAACTGAAACATGGTACAAAAAGTTTGGTCCATTGCCCTTACAATTTAAATTAACCAACCATTCTTTTCTATGTTTAACCACATGGCATGGTATCTTATCTTAGTAAAGAATTCACATTTTGCTTCCTTTGCATTTGGTTGACAACTATGTCTCTGCCTTTCCTCTTCCCAGAAATCTACTTATCTAGTTGCCTCATCTGTACTTCTTGCCTGACTACTGGTCAATCAGCATTCTATTAAACCAATATGATAGACAAATCTTAAGGGTGTGCAAAAGCAGTATCCCGCAGTAGTATGCTACCACTGCCTGGAATCTATGGCTAATTTGTGGCTTAGTTCCACACTCTGATCTTAAGAAAAGCTTTATTTGTTTCATGACAAACATAATATCAACACAGGGTTAAGGATGGGTTGGGGGAATTGGAAGGAATGGGAGTAGTGGTCATAGAGGGAACTATGGTTAGTCTTTAAATTCAAAAAAATATTCAAAATAAAAATATAAAACATGGCATGAATTGAGACTAATGTAGATTATAATGTGTCATTATATTCTCTCTAAAAAGGGAATCTATTCCATAAAAAGAATAAAGTTCGGCTTTTTCCTGGATGCTGAACAATGTTAGCTATAGAATTCTGTGCACACTAAACACACAGGCACAAACCACACACACACATGCACATGTGTGAACATATACACCGTCCCCCCACATCTCTGGTAAAAAATTTTCTCCAGTTTGTGTGAACTTCAAAAAGAGCATTTAATGCATATTTAAATGCAAGATACATCACAACATAGTCTCAATGTTCAGAGATTCAAATAGGTTTTGATGGAAAGCCAGGGGAGAGCCTAGATGAAGTACTAGGACACAACATGGATCCTTGGAATTGGGAGTTGAAAGGAAATTGGAGTAAAAGATTGTCTTTTTTGATAAAATACTTTATAGGCTCTAAGATTTCAGCAAATTGAAATAGCTATAGCTGTCTTTTAAAAATTAATTGTAGCCCACCGTCACTAATTTTCTGATAACCATGTATTCTCCATGCTTGAGTCTTTATTCTTATCATTGCCTGTCAATGTTGATTCTTCTGGCTTTGTCTCTAAATTTGGTGGTGTTAGAGACTGTGAACACTCTGTGGTAAATGGGGCTTTTCATGTATAAACAAGGATTTATGTGTCTTGGCAATAAAATTGGGTCTACCTCTGATTTGTACATGGGATCTTTGCTTATTAGTTTAAAAGGTTAGGGATGAATCAGGGATACTCTCATTAAGAGTGTCAAAGACAGCTAAAGTCTTTTCACTGTTCTATTTCAATTGGTACCTTGAGATATCTGTCCTTATCCTAAACTTCCATGACAAACACTTGCTATGGCCACCCCCAGTATAAGAAAAAAAAGCTCATATTGAGTCAATGCCTCTACTGATCAAGCCCCATCACCTGGAGTCTTTGTGCTTATTAAATATCAATACTCAATCAGTAGTGTCATCTGTAGGGAAGACAGAATTGGAGGCTTAAAAACTTCCTGCCATATTGTGTGGAACCAATCCTGCTGACTTCTCATGATACTTGTCAGTTTATTCTTGCCATCTTTTTTATTCTCTGCCTTCAACAACTTTTGACAGAGTCATGTACTCTAACCATTTTAGAGCCAATGCAGCTAGACAGTCTCTATAGGTAACCCTGACGTCACAATGACAGTGCTGTCTACATAAAGATGGTGTCTGAGTTGTGCCTTAAAACCAGGATTCTGCTCTTTTGGTTTCATCAGTGGTTTCGTAGCATGAGGAACACTTAGACTTCTCTTTTTTCTAGATTTTTTTCCATGTTAGTAGATTTTTCTCAATCTTAGTCCATGGAACACTTCATGGTATGATACAAAAGTGGTAAAGCTTATGTTTAAATAAGCAGTGTAATCCCTGAGTTCTCATATTTTGTTTTCTTAGTCATTTTGGAAGGCAGGGGCTTCATTTTACAGGCTTAGTGGAATTGGCTGAAGACAGAAATCTAGAAAGCATGCTATGTACTTAGCATGATATCTTCCTTTTGCTGTATGTCTAGTGGTGAAAAGCATCAGTGACTTATTTTAAGCAAGAATCATAAAGGTCCGAATCAATTTCCATCATAGCTACTGATGCAAGTCACTTCAGAAATCTCCTTGTGGCTTAAGCTACACTGAACTGCTCCTTGACAGTGTCATATGACTTCTTATCTAGCTTCTTATACAACAGTTCCAGTGACCATCATCTAAGGGGACTACAGGTGGACATATATGTACACAAGTCTCTTAGATCATTGTCAAAATCAGCTTTAACAAAACTTGTCTATTCCATGGTAGGAACATGTGGAGTAGAAACACAGGACAGTATCAGGAGAAACATTCAGTGAATACTGAATCTCCTCTGTGTATCTTCCACATGCTTATATACTTCACTCCAAAAGGGGAAAGGGAGGCAACAGACTTCATTAGCATGGTCCAGGTGGAGCACTTCTACTTTAACACTCAAAATACTAATTAACCACACCCTAAGCCAGAATCCCTTGCTTGTAGCCACACCTGGTGTTAACAGCTTTGAGAGAGCAAAATAAACTCAAACTCTCTGACCCTCAGACATGGTGAAATCTCACATCTGTGTGTGCCCTGAAAATTCCTAACTTTTTATTTTATTTAATAAAGCCTGTGATTCTGTTACAGGACAGATGACTGTGCCTGCAGTTGGGGTAATTTTCCCATTTTCAAGACTTACATTTTGTCACGTACATTTTTTCTTAAATTGCTTGGGGGGGGGTGGTAAAAGATCTTAGCCATCTCTGACTATAAGTCTCCCTGAATAAAAAGTTAAAGGAGAACACATGCATCTTTGAGACAATTTTCTGTCAAGAGAGTTAATCATATGTAAGGAGATAAAGTTTTATGACACATATACTTCTATGAATACAATATATGACCAGAGATGGGATTGTCTTTTTGAATTAGTATAGGATATCTTCAACAGTTACAACCAAAATTCAAATTAAACATATCAAATCTAAGAAATTGTTGGCAATGTCAAAATTCTTTCATAAATCTCTACTTACTAGCATCTTCATAATAAACTGCAAACTTTAACAGGTCAATACCACAATTCTAGCACAAGCACACAATTGGCCAAACCTCAGTCACCTTCAAAGAATAAAAGATCTACATGATCAGTAAGCTATGAGCCTTTATGTTTCTAAACTCTTCCAGTATCTTAGTAGCAACAGAAGACCTAAGTCTACCCCTCCTTATTTTTGAAGATGGGCTTTAGCCACTCAACACTTCCACAATAGTTTTTCTTAGCCTCAATAAGTCTTTTCACCCAGAGAAGAATTTTCTGAGGTCTTGTTCTCAGATCCTTTATTTCAGCAGCAGATTGAATACTGGAAAGAATGAGTTCTGTGTCACAAACATTCAGTCAGTTCTCCTGGATTGGCTCCAAAATGAACAGGACTCACTGAGGTCTGGAAATTTGTGCAGGAGGTCCAACAAGAGGTTGGGAATCACCATTCATCATCATGGTTTTCCTTCCTTTCTCAGACTGCAGCATTAATCAGAAACATGTGTTCAGATACCCCTTTCCACTGCTATGGAGCATCAGCAACTGTCATGACATCAGGGCTGGTATCTTCCTCCTGTACAAATTGGACCAGATGTTCCAGAAGCCATTGTACTTCACTATCCTCCTGTGAAAAAATACTGAAATATCCTTGACCCAAAATAAATACAGAGTTGTGTTCTTTCCATAATCCAGGACAAGGATTTTTTCACCTTGCTTTAGTGGTGCTGTCATGCCAAAATCTGTCCATGAGAGATTGCTCATAGGTATTCATATTCAAAAAATTTAAAGTATAAAGGGCATGATTTAAGATATTATGTTGGCAGCTGATGGTAAAATCACTTGGATTTTGTTTTTTGAAGCTGTGTTTTCAAGAAGCCATGGGTACATTCCACAATTCCTTGTCTTTGAGGATTAAAAGGAATGGCTGTTTTAGAGACAACATTCCATTGGGAACAAAATTGTTGAAGTGATTTGCTAATGTACTTGGACCCACTATCCACCTTTATAATTTTAGATGTTCTTGTATAAGAAAAGCCCTTTAAGCAATGAGTTATCACATGCATAGTGGCTTTTCCTATCTGTTCATAGGCCATTGAGAAACCTTAATGGGCATTGAGTGTTACGTGAATATCTTAACTTGCCAAAATGCAATATATGTAACATCCATTTGCCATCAGGGTTCAGGAAGCTGGGCTCAAAAATTTACTCCAGTATGAGGTACAGGTAAATATGTGTGCATTTATCAAATTGTTTAACAATCTGGTGAGCATTTCTCTTGTTAATCCAAATTGTTTCCTTAGAATTTTACTAGTTTGATGATGTATAATATGTGATTATTGAGAAAATTCAACTTGAGATAAAGAGATAAAGTTTGTAAAAATATCACCTAAAGCATTACCTTCAGTCAACAGACCAGGAAGATTTGAATATGTATGATATGACACACAAAGAAGGGCAATTTCCTTTGATGAATGGCATCTTGAATTTGCTGGAACATCATTTTAGCTTGCTTATACTATTCTCGATGCATGGAACTATCTCCAATACCTGAAGAACTCTAAAAATGTAATGACTGTCAGTATATAAATTAAATAAATTATTTGAAAAAAAATAAACCTGGAAGACCACAACAACAGTTCACAGCTCAACTATATGAGGTGAGGCCAGTTCTGTTTACATTACATGTCCCTGATTATCAACAACATATACTGTTCTTCCATTGGAAGAAGTATCTGTAAAAATTAGCATAGTACCTTTTAAGGGATCTTTCACTGGAGCTTTAGGGAAATTAAAGCAATAAAATTGTGTTAATTACAGCAACAGATCACCTGGGAAAAGATTATTAAATTGACCTTCAAATTGAGCAAATGCAATTGCCCAAGAAACACAACTTATAATAACCATTCAATCTCTTGCTTAGTATAGAGAACATTTATCACATCAGATTCTCTGGAAAAACATTGCCTATATATCATCAATCCCTCTCTTCTTTACTAAATAAGCTAATGCTTCAAAATGAGGATTTTATACCTTTTTGGTGAAACAGAAAGGTGTATCTATATAAGTATATATTTGCCATAATACCTCTGTTGGAGTAGGATTTGTAGATAATATTCATGCTTCCCAAGGCTGACCATAATTGATATATTGTACCTGCTGTTTTTGTATTGTATATTTCACCTGTGCCTGTATTTGTCTGGTAGCTTCTGTAAGCTTTCTGCTGGAATTCAGGTCACTGCTGCCTTTAAGAATGTCACTTAGTTGCTCAAAGGCTCCCATGGGGAACTTTAAAAGAGGTCTTAACTACTGGATATTCCCTAATCTCTGAAAATTATTGAGAGTCTATAAGCCATCCTTTCTCATTTCCAATTTCTGAGGCTTAATATTTTATGGTAAAAAATAATATGACCTAAGTATTGAAAAGGTCTTTGTACTCTCCCTGGAGAAAAAAAACTACCACTGAATGTGTAAAACTCTATTAAAACTGTCCATAAGTCTCCAGGGAAACTCCTTCATTTATGTGGGCAAGCAATGTATTTTCCATATAATGCATAATATTAACTTGTTAAAATTGGTCTCTAACATTTTATGTATCCTGCACCACAAATTCTGGCATAATGTAGTATGGTTGCCATACCATGAGACAAGACCATCCATTGATATCTTTTGATTGACTCTTTGACATTAACTGATGGAACACTAAATGCAAATATTTGAAAATCTTATGGTGCTAAAGAAGTGGTATAAAAACAGTCCTATGATCTAAAATAATCTTATATATGTCTTTAGGCATAGTGTAGGAGAAGGCAGCATAGACTGCAAAGCCGCTATCAGCTGCATGGTCCCATTAACCTCTCTTAGATCTATTAATCTCCACTTTCATGATTTCTTTTTAATGACAAAAATAGAATTCCAGGGGAAATTGGATTGATTAATGTGACCACTATCCAGTTGTTCCTTCACTAAGCACTATGCACCTTGAAAATTATTTCTGTTAGAGGCCACAGATTTACCCATACAAGCTCATCACCTTTATAAATAACTGGGTCTGATGGAGTGCAGGCTTTTCAGTTACTTCTCCTAAAAATACCACATTCCTTTTATTAGGCAAGATAGGATCGACCCTTCCTTCATTCTCCTTGCCCAGACCTTGTTTGGGTAACAACCCTTGCTGAAATATCTTATTAGTAATAACTGTGTTAGGGTATATAAATATTCTCCCATTCAGGTCATAATGTCTCAGGACTACAAATTTACAGATAAATGAGGAAAAATTATGGCTGAAAAGTTCCTTCATGATTCTCTCATCCCTCCAGGGAGGTCAATGCTACTTTGTTCAGGATTTTGAGTTCCACCAATCCCTTGTAACTGTATAATTGTCTCTGCTCTAGGACACTTTGAAGGCAACTGACTGGCAGTTACAGCATAAATATCTGTACCAGTATCCAAAATACCAGAAAACATTTTTTTTCATTTATATACAAAGTATAATATGGTCTATTTGGACCTGTGATTTTTTGCCAAGAGGCAGCAGGTGAACCTTTCCTTTTTTATCTCTCTTAATTTGGTTTCTGGTTTGCACTCTTGGTAGTAAAATTAATTGTGTAAGACTCTGGCCTGTCTATACCACAGAAACTCTATTAGGAGAGTGAATCATAACCTTGACTTAACCTTCAAAATCAGTGTCAATTACTCCAGGAGGAACAAGAGTCTCTTGCATTGTGGTGTTAATTCTCCCCAATAATAATCTTACAGTGCCTTCTGTTAAATCCCATAAACTCCAGTGGGTATGCTTGTATCTCCTTTTCAGGAGTAAAAACTGTGTAGATGGAAGAGCTCAGATCAGGCCTTCCACTAACTGGGGTTGCTCTGTAAAGGTCTTGAATGGATTTTTTTGTGTGAGATAACTAACTGCTGGATTGCCCTATAGATTTTTCTCTGAGACTGAGGCAGGATCCTCCTCTCTTTTCCTGGCAGTGGGTCTACTTTATCATCTCTTTTTGACATGCATTCTTTAGTCCAATGTATCCCTCTCCTGCATCTCCAGCACAATTCCAGTTCTTTTTTTTTGTCCTGGCCGTATTCTCTTATAGGAACATTGTCTTATCTGATGTCCCATATGGCTGGAGCTGAAGCAGCTTCCCAGAGGCCCTGTATCCCTCCTTCTCTCTAGTCTTAATGTCTTTGTAGAGAACATCACAGTTTTCCATTGTATGTCAGCAGCTATAGCCAGTCCCTGTGTATATGAGTGGCAAACATCTGAAGAAATCTTAATATATTCAGAGGTGCTACTTTTTTTCTAAAAGGTCTTAAAGCAGCTTTACATATAGCTTTACCATTCTGAAAGACTATCTGTTTAATTATTATAAGTCCTGCTACTGTATCTCCCACAAACCTATGTTGTTAGAAATATTTAAGCCAAAAGTGTTTTAGACACCTGAACATTTTGGGCATGTTCTCAGGTACTATAAGCACAGATGAAAGGTGTGCATGGCACCTTTTTGCTGGATTCAGTTCCCAGCTTCCAGCACCATAGAAGACTGTGAATGTCTACCCTTGCTGTGAATTTTATCCCCAGAAAAATAAACCTTTGCTATAATCCCTCCTGGGCAATTGTGGACCTCTTTAGTATGCCTACATTTTGGTGCCCAATGTAAATGAACTTGTCATTTTTAGTAAAGATTTATCTTTGTCAGGACCTTTGAGAGTCAGAGATACCTTACCAAGACTTTTAACTACTTATCTTTTTACTACCTTTAAAGAGCAAGTAAATACTCAATACCCAAAATGATATACAGAATGCAAATGGGAGCCTATACATATGAAGAATCTAAAATCTTGTGGCATGTATCCACCATATCTGAGGCAGTTAGTAAAGATATAGGATTCAGGACAAAAAATTATTCTACATTATTCTACATGATTGACTTGTCTCAGCTGTAGTAAAAGATGGTCCACAGCTACAGTGGAAGAACTATTAGAGAGAGGAGGATGTTCAAGACCCTTGAATATCAAGGTAGAAGCAGAGGTTTTGAGGCTTCCCAAGAGCAAATTTGTGGTGAGGACCATTATAGTTATCTGGATAGTCAAGCTACATACAATAAACATCTTGTCCTTATGCCATAGAGCAGCCTTGAATGATTGGACAAGATTTAAGAACTAGAAAAGGGAGTTGAATCATATACTAAGGTTGTCCAAGGCCCAAGAGAACTCTTTAGTGATATTTTACAAAGAGTGATTAAAGCTGTGAAAATAGGGGTAGCAGATACAGAAGGTAAAAAAGTACTCATTGGATCTCTGACTTTTGAAAATGCCAATTTAGAATGCATAAAGATAGTTGGCCCTTTATAGGTTAGATCATCAATGAATGTATGGATTCTTCAAACAATCAACATTGTCAATATTGAGACATTTGCCTATAATACTGAGGCTTGGATAGGAGAAGCTGACTCCAAAAGTATGAGGAGACATGAAAATGCCAAATGTTTTAATTATGGTAGAATAAACAATCTGCTAAGGAGTTGTAGACAGAACATTCTTGGAAATAATGACTTTTTTCTGGGAATGACACAAATAGAAATCTTCCTACTTCTGTATTGTATAAAAGATGCAGCAAAGGTTGATATTGAATCAATGAATGTAGATCAAAAAGAGATGAACAAGGTAATCTATTTCCTTTGGGAAAGTCCTTGGGGTGTCCTCTCACAGAACCCAAGGTTAAAAGTGACTCAGTCATTTCCAATCACTGTAGAAGACATACCTCCTGAGGAAAATTAGAAAATATAGTGTATATTGTTTTTTTAAAAGCTATACTGCACTGAATAATAGAATCATAATAGATTGATCAAAAATTACAGAATAAAATAGAAATTGTTTATTTTGGGAGACTTCTATGATGATTAAAGACCAAAGCTTGGAGTACAAACAAATAGCATTACAATTGAAGGATTTTTTTGACACAGGTGCAGAAGTGACTATTATTGCTACAGAATTTTAGCATAAGAATTGGCTTCTTCATGACACAGATGTTCAGCTCACTGGAATTGAAGTCCTATCTTAAGTAAAACAAAGCACAGATTGGTTGAATGCATACAGCCAGAAAGCAATAGGGAAGACTGAGATTTCTATGGCTAATATAACAGTGAATCTTTGGTGTCATGAGATGTTGCAGCAATGAAATACCCAGATGAACTATTTTTCCAGTCTCAGAAATGTAGTACAAACCAACTCATGTTTCTGGAAAGGATATTATAAAGTACTTTAAAGAGTCACCAATAATTGAGGTTGTATAAAAACACAGAACAACAACTTAAGAACTCCCAGAGGAACCAATGGTCCTACCTTTAAAATGATTAATTCAGAAACCTATATTGGCTAAACAATGGTCTCTAGCATTAGAGAAACTGCAGGCTTTCAAACAGGTGGTACAGGTGCAAGTAGATGGTCAGCATATTGAAGAATCAACCTTCCATTGAATTCTACTGTGTTTGTTGCTAAAAAGAAAACTGGTAAATAGAGAATAGTAACAGATCTAAGAACAGTTAATAAAGTGATTCAAACAATGGACTCTCTACAATCTGTAATTCTTTTAACTTCCCTGTTGCCTAAAGTATAGTCTCTTATGTAAAGAGCAGTTTCTTCACTATACCTTTGTGAGAAAAAGATAAAAACTTTCCTTCATGGTATCTACATTTAATAATTCTCCATCTGCTAAAAAATATCAGCTGAAGATTCTTCCAGAGGGAATATTAAAAAGCCATTCCCTGTGCCAATATTTGTATATCAGTCATTGAAAATGTTAGATAAGCAATTATCTGAATCTGTAGTTTACCATTGCATGAAAGACAACTTCTTATCTGATTTAACTGTGGAAATTTTAGATTGAATGTTTGAAGAGGTATTCAAAATTTTGCTTTTTGGTGATTACAAATTGCTCCTGATAAACAATACAAAGAGGAGATGCAATTAATTATTTAGGCTAAAAGTTTGCAGAGAATTAAACATCAAAAGGTGAAAATTAGTAGAGAATTAGTAGAGATCAATTGCAGGCTCTTAATGACTTTTAAAGATTACTAGTAGACATTCCCTATCTATGGCTCACAATTGAGATAGAACCTGATGAGTTGATAAATTTCAACAAACTTTAGATAGTGACAAATCTTTAAAAAAAATCCCAGGAAATAAATATCTGAAGCTGAGAGACAATTGACTTTGGTTGAAGAGAAATTAAAGGATTTAAATCTTAACTGTATCTTGGTCATATTAATCTTCAAATATTCCCATACAGGAATTTTATTGTCATGAATCATTTTAACAAACAAACCAAGTAAACCATAGAAACTTATTTGGAAAATGTCTCTGAGTTAATTTTAGGGAAAATTGAAACTTCATTAATTAGCAGGAATAGACACAGTAGAGGTTGTAGTACCTTCTACTAATGATGAAATTTTTAAAAATTATGAAAAGAAGGAGAACCCTGGCAAAGAGATTGTAGTAATTTTTGGAAAGAAATTAACAAAAAATTATCCCCAAGTTATAAGTAGAATTGTTGGATCCTTACTCATATTGTATAGCACATACCAATAACTGGGCCCCTACTTTCCATACTGAGGCCAAAAATAAGAAAAACAGGGTAAAATGGGAAAAATTTAAGTAAAGTGGAACAAAATCCATATGATTCCATCATAAAGCCCAAATTTTATGCTATTCTCATTACACTGAGGGATTCTAAATAACCTCTCAACATCATTACCAATGAACAATAAGCATAAAGAGTTGTTTTGCATATTGAATCCAGGTGATACATGATTGACTTTTTTATTTATTCAATTATATTATAAAATCAGGAATAGACATAATACCATATACATAACACACTTACAATCCTATACAGTACAGTCAGGTCCTCTAGCACAAGGTAACACTGAAACTGATCAATGATTGATTGGAAATTTGCTTTAGACCTCCAAATTTCCTCAACAACATCATGTCAAGAGCAGCAATTTAAAAAAGGAATTTTCCATCAGATGGCAAAAAGCCAATGAGATTATAAGGAAATGGCCTACTTATTCTTTATAAAAATCAATCATCTGCAGGAAGTAACCCAAATCAGTGTGGGAAATCCTTTTGTATATGTGTTGCTTTTATGGGTTAATGAATGAAGAAGCTACTTTGGCCTATGATAAGGCAGAATAGAAATGGGTAGGAAAGCTAAGCTGAATTTCAGGAGAAAGTAAGAAGAGTCAGTTAAATGCCATGTAGCCACCGCAGGAGACAGACATTCTGGAAACTTCCTGGTAGGCCACGACCTTTTGGTGATACACAGATTAATAGATGTGGGTTGATTTAAGACATAAGAGTTAGCTAGAAATATGTATAAGCTAATTAATAGGCCAAGCAGTGTTGTAATTAATATAGTTTCTGAGTGATTATTTGGGAACTGGGTGCCCTGGAAATGAATGTGCTGACTCTGACAATATCAAATGGTATTCAAAGAAATGAAGCCTTGCAGATGAATGTTTCCATTTTGTAGAATTTGGAAAGCTAAAATATATCCTCCAGTCCATTGATGGCTATCAGATTTAAAGTTGGCAACTGACGTGAGTTTGGGAAAAGCTGATTCAGTAATCACAGATTCACTAGAAATTATGGCCATCATGTTTACACCTGTACAAACAAAAACATGAAATGCTCCAGCATGTCTTCAAGAAAATGAAACAGTTTTTTTATTCTAATATAAAGCATATTACAGGAATACCACAGAATACTACAGGTCACATAGTCATACAAAGATCAAAGCAAAGTATAAAGGATGTGTTAAATGAAGAGAAAGGAAAGATAAATAACCCCAGTAATAGATTGCCTAGTGATTTATTAAACTTGAATTTTCTTAATGCTAATGAGAAAGGAACCACAGCTGCAGAGAGACATTAGACAATAGATAAAACTTCTGAATTAAATCAGCCAGTATACTTCAAAGAGCTGTGGACCTCAGAACGGTACCGCTAAAGATTTAATATATAGGAAAAGGGGTTTTGTTCTTGTTTCCACAGGAGGGGAAATTCTATGGATAACATCAAAATTTTTAAGATTGTTTTTGAAAAGAGGAAACTGCTGGATAAAGATAAATAACAGTTCTTCCACCAAGGTGACAATCCTACAACTTGTATAAAAAGTCTCATAAGTATTGAGGCAGAGTTCTGTTCTTCTCTTTGCACTAAATTGAAAATACCCAGCCTCAAGAATCAAAAGACATTTGACATCTAGATGTCCAAAGAAGAACACATAGCTATCCAAAAAAAATCACCAAGGAAAAAGAAATCTGACTCATGACATGAATATCCTCCCCAGAGTAGAATTATACTACCTAAGCATATGTATTTCTTCACTTCTCAGTATAGTGGAGTTCCAATTAACTTAAAAACCAAAGCTGGCTTTGGAGTTGTATGGTGGCTGTCCTGTAAAGCATATCATTAGAAGAAAAATTTAGAGTTTCTGTCTTATATCAGGAGCCACCTGGTGTGGCAGAGAAGGAAGATAAAATCTAGGGATTAGGGCTGTGTAAACTCCTTCAGCCAGTAGCCTTTTAGATACCAGCCCACTTAGGTGTGGCCTCATACTATAAATGCCAACATAAAGCACATGCTCACACTCTCCCTTGGCTTCTGGATTTAGTTCCTGTTCCTTGTTTATGCAAAGGCCTGTGATCTGTGAGGCTAACCCTAAATAAGTAACTTTTTATTATACTCAATTTTGACCGTGGTGGGATTATTTTATAGCTCCCATCATCCATGTCAAAGGGTACTGAAAAATTACCTGAAAGAGTTCATATTGTTTAGTTTAACAATCAAAATATGTTTAAAAGTTGATAGGGGAGTAGATAGATTATCTCTCCAGGTAGGTAATCTCTGTGCTATCCAAATAATGTCCAATGATGAGATCTTTAAAGGAAAAAACTTCATACTTTGGAATTACATGTGCAGAATAAGGACCATAGGTTAGGTACCTCAAAGAAATCACTAGAAATCTATACAGACCAAAAGATTCAGGCTTTACAAAAGATAGTAGTAAAAGGATTTTAAATGATTGTGGAAATTATTGAACCTGATGAGCAGGGAGAGAATGTTCAAGGACAGGATTTAACAAAACCAGTATATATCAGAGCCAGAGATGATGTGCCCAGTGTTTTAGCTTACTACACTGTAATCACCTCTTAAAAACCATAAAATTCTAAATGCCCAAAAGATCCAAAGAATGTAGATGGATACCTATATGTACAAAAGATCTAAAACAAATTAAGCAAGCAGTTATATCTTATGAGTTGATTCACCATTTTTAGGGAGATGGTAAAAACTTGGGCTTCCAGCAATAAGGCTACCACATGATTGGCTCCAATTAGTTTCAGCAGTCCTGGAAGGTAGGCTGCAACTACTCTGGAAAATCTATTTCAGAGAAGAAGCAAAACTTTTAGAACGAAAGGGAAAAGTAAAAGTATCTGAAGCTTCACAAGATTAAATTCTTGGTGAAGGCACTTATGCTGATGGGCAGCATCAAGCTCTTTATGATGAACATGTCTTCTCCTTATGACACAGCAGCCTTAAAAGCTGGGGACAGGATTCAAGGACTAGGAAAATGAATTGAATCATATACCAGAGATTATTGGAAAAAATTTACTTCTCTCCATGCTTATTTTTTGCCTCCATTGTACCTTTTGTTGAATACATGTCTACATAAATAATGTTTAAATTTTCCATAAATAATGTTTAACTTTTCCACAATGAACAATGAATTTTCCTGCAGTAATCTTTCATATTTCCAGAAAGAAGGTAGGGCCCCACAACAACAGGTCCATCTGGTTAATATAACACAAGGATGTTGATACTG
This sequence comes from Dicrostonyx torquatus, assembly GCA_028555095.1. NCBI lineage: Eukaryota > Metazoa > Chordata > Mammalia > Rodentia > Cricetidae > Dicrostonyx > Dicrostonyx torquatus. The sequence goes on from JAQHUG010000319.1 coordinate 320,344, forward strand.
CTACTTTAAGATTGGTTTGGGGTACCAAATGTTCATTTGTGGTTTATGACTACCTATCTATGTGGAATACAATCTCCATGTATGTAAAAAAAACACAATTAGTCTAACTATGACAAACATGGATGACTATAGGCCTGTAATAATTAATATCTATAGCTTAAAAATAAGACCTCATATTAAAATATTAAACAATCTTTAAACAACTTTGCAGCAACTGAGGACAATTACCTTAAAATATAAACAATGTACCAATATCTTGATGAGAGGTAGAAATGTATAGTTCATTATAATAAATATATTCTAAAACTGTATCAGTATACAAAATGTCTTAAGCAGAGGTAGAGACAGAAGCACATAAGATATGCCAAAATAACTCTTCCAAGGTGTAAAAATGTTGTAAACAGAAATAGGAGCATATTCAATATAACTTAAATTTGTATCAATATACTTAGGGTTCTGTTGATTTGATACACAATTGCTCCTGGCTGCACCAATCTATTCACAAGACACTGTTGAACACAGAAAATACTCCTCTTGAAGCTGGATTTCTTCTTGGCAAAAGTGGTCTTTGGGCAAGGAACAGCCACATCCTCAGTCACTGAATCAATGCATGGAGTACAGACAGGGCAAGCAGGACACAAGGAAAAAGACTGGTAAACCTTGCCAAGACAGAGTAAAACAGTTCTAAAATTTTTCCTGTCTTGTAATGTGGTCTGTCAGTTACTATAGGCCTTAGCCAAAGTTGGTTTCTTCAACATTGCAAATAAGCCAGTTGTCTCTGTCATTTATTGTACATTTTGAAAGTTGCTTGACTCAAATAATATTATCTCCCTTCTTAGGT
>JAQHUG010000319.1:327687-342024 GCA_028555095.1 Dicrostonyx torquatus
CTTTCTTCCTTTCTAATATTTTACTGTGTATTATTGACTATTAATGGATGCTCAATTCTCACCTCTACACATGCCTTGTAATATTTACTTTGTGGTTCCTTTGCATTAGCTCCTTGTACCATTGGCCAAAAGTCTGTGCGTTATTTGTTGTCAGCCAAATGTTCTGTTGCCATATGTGGAAGATTAGCTTCGACAAAACTCATACATTCCAGGATAGGAGCATGATGATTAGAATTATTAGGCAAAAGTTTCAGAAGTATAGGAGAAATAAGTGAATGAAACATAGGACTGTATCAGGAGAGACGTTCAGTGAATACTGAATTCCCTTGGTTTATTTTCCACATGCTTATATACTTCACGCCAAAAGAGAGAGTAGGCAGCAGATTTCATTAGCAAGATGCAAGGAATAGACTTGAATTCTCTGACCACTGGAAGAGGTGGAGCAGATCTATTTCATCACTAAAAATACTAATTAACCACACCCTAGGCCAAATATCTTGTTTGTAGTCACAACTCATGTTAGCATCTTTGAGAGAACAAAATAAGCTCACTCTCACCTTCAGATAAGGTGTAATGAGCTCTCATCTGTGTGTGACCCAACAAATTATGTATGCCAATGTGTGTGACTTTGCCACCTTGTTAGTGACCTACAATCTCTTGGAACTTGGGAAGGGTGCCAAGGGATCTTTTCCTCTGAAGAATACTTGTAGAATTTTTAACTGATAGTGGGTACCTGAAAATACTTTCTGAATGTCTTCTTTTGATAACATGGCATGGTCAACAGGTCATGATAACAGAGGATGGCCAAGAACAAGGTTGCTTTTTCAAATAATATTTGCAGCATCATCCACTGACTGAAGTATTGCACAATTGACTTCTGTGAATAGTAGTGAGCTAGATGGTCAGAGGATTACCTAGCACATTCAGAAGTGTGTCTGTGAGCTTCCACACATAGATCAGGACCAAAGTTCCAAGTCTGCTTTGAATAAATAAATATCTTTTGGCAACCAGGTCAACCCACATAATATCCCCCTCAGGAGTACTTGTCATGAATTACAGCTTCTGTTATCAGCCTTACCTTGTTCCTCACTTTTGTACTGGGAAGTTCCATAATTTTTCCATAAGTATGATCACTGCTACCCCTTTGCTTTGTAGTAAATACAGCCATTCACAGCATTGAATGCCTGCTTGGTGTGGGACACTACGTTCTTCTCTTCTGAGTACAAGCTCAAGCTACGGTTTCATTGGGTATAATGAGGAATGGTTTGTCAGCGTATGGTTATTATCATTCACAAAAGTTCTTGTAGAATGCTGTCTTTTTTCTAATGAGGTGGTCATAAACCAATACCATAACCCCCCTTTTCCTTTAAAGTTGGGAAATCAACATTGGTTTATCTTTAAGTTGTGACAGCTTTCCTTAGGGATACCAACTATCTTGTCTGCATCTCCTTTTACTGATCTTAAGCAACACGACCAAAGCTGCTCTTCTGCTATTAGCCCACTTACAGTCTTCACACATCTACCACCCCCTAAAGAGCCACAAGGGTTTCAACAAAACTGCTCCAGTTCAAATGACAAAGACAAGAAGAGGATGAGGGCCACAGGCTGAGGGGCAGGTAGACAGACTTTTATTGATATTTTTGATGATTTGGTAATCAGTTAATTGTAATAGCATGAGAAAGAAAATATCATTTTGTATCAATTTACAGAGTAGTGACCAAGATAAATCAATATATCTTAAATTCAAACAAATACTAACCATGAAGCAGATTGTGTACAATTTAAAATTTATCACTGGCTTTTTATAATGGGAGCAATCTGTGCTGCTGAGTTTAACACCAAATTGTACTTCTTTATAATGTGGTTGGTTTTATACTAGTGATATAAGTGCACAAAGAAATGTCAAATATATATAGATATTAAACCGATGAATTAATCTATCAGAAAAATAATGATTACACAACTTGAAGAACAAGTTTTTCTATGATTATACACAAAAAAGGCATCACAAAGATGGAAAGGCATAAATCTATATTAGGAATATTTAACTCAGAACCTACATTTGTAAAATGATAATTATATCCTTTTTATTTAAACAACATTTCTAGAGACTACGAATTATTGGAAGAAATAACGTAGGTCTGAGTCTCAATAATATATTGACTTCTACAGCTATATGTAGACTCATTGGACAACTCCTCTCTTTCTTCTCCAACAATCTTACACATCTACAATACCAGAAGAATGATCAATGGGCCATGTGATAAAAATTGTATGCAGACATACAATGTATTTATAAGAATTAGAGAAATACAAATAGAACTAAAAATTAAAATAAATCAAGTTTTTCAAAAACTGCAAACTATTACTTTATTTTAACAAAGGGGATAGCTTCTAATAAGATTCAACATGCAAAAGTTGTGAATGAATAAATATCAATAAATGATTTCCCTTTTAATCTGTTATAAACTGGTTAACTGTGATAAAAGGAAAGTATAATTCATATGAAGTGTTAAGATATGCCAAAGGAAGCAGAAACTTTAATAAAAAATTGAAAACTTGGGTATTTTTCATTCATAATATTAGCATATGTATGCTGTTATCACACAGACTAAATTAGTTATAATTTATTTAACACATTGTAGTTTTCACACATTTCAAATATGGTTTGATCATATTGACTTAACTCTCCCACGCTTTCCAAATCCATCCACTTACCTAACTACTTAAAATTTTGTCATTTAGGAAGGAAACAAACATCAATACCTATTTGTGCTTCCCAAAAAGTCTTGACTCTGTGACATTCCATAAAACAGATCAACTTAAAAATCTGAATATTCCCAGCTACTGAGAGGCCCAGGCAGACAGATATATGAGTTCCTGGAAAGCCTAGTATGTTGAGTGAGTTTCTGGACAGTAAAGACTTCAAGAAAAAACACTTTCACAAAAAAAAGGATGTGGAGGAAGAGAAGGGGGGAAAGGAAGGATGAGGAAAAGAAAAGAAACTTAACAACTAAAAATGAGTGAAGTAATTCTACCAAAATTAATATTCACATGATCAATACAAAATAATAAATAGTACCATTTATTGAGAATTTGCTGTACACCGGGTTTTAAGAATGTTTTTACTTTGATTTTGATATAAATTTTTCACTGCATTAAAGGCATTTGGTATATTATATAAAAGTAACTCTATTTTAAAAAGTTCAATACTTCTCTTAGGAGATGAAATTATATCAGAGATGTGCTGACATTGCTTCATGTAAATGAATATGAAAATACTCATGATGTGTAATTTATCAAGCAAAGTTAGCCTACTGTACAGATTTTACAGAATTATTATTCTGAACACATAATTATACAGTGTTCAAAGTGAATAAGAACTTAGAGAATACTTAGAGAAATTAAAAATACTTACAATACTGAGTAGCATTAAAAACCTGGATGATCTATAGAACTTTCTCAAAATAAGAGATATAAGAGCAAGGAGATCCATGAAAAATGCTGAACATTCCTAACCAGTAAGGAAATGCAAATTTCAGCACAAGATTATTGTACATACACACATGTGAGAGTAACTTTTATCAAGAAGACAAAAGAGAGTGTTAGTGAGGATGTGGAGGAAGAAAACATATGTACACCATTGATAGAAATGTGAATTAGTATAACTTTTGTGGAAATTACTCAATATAGATATAAATAAGCCAGCATTCCTATTTGCAGATATTTATTGAAATTATTTGAATTTCACATTTGAAAAAAATGTTCAGATACCTATGCTCCTTATTAATCTCAGGATTCCTTCTAACATGACTGCCATAACAATGCAGTATATCTACTTGATAGAATATATCTTATTTCTAAAAAAAAGGGGGAAATGACTATGGGATTCTGGAACTTTATGTTCACATATTTTGCTAGAAATTTATACCATTATAAATTATTATTTTACAATTCTGTGATTTTTCCTGGGGAGATATGAATAAATGTTTTGTTACCTCAGAGGGAATACCAATGACAGACCAAATAAATTATCCAACCTACCATAGTGAACCTGTAAGTTTCTTTTGGTTTCTGAGAAGCCTTCTAGCAAGGGATTGTTCATGACTGAGTTTGCTGTAGCGTCCCAGTAGAAGTACTAATGGAGAGGCCTTGTGAACCTTCCACTTTCCTCCCATATCTCTGCATGTTTTAACCACTTCTTGAGTAACATGAGTCTTCCTTTCTCTTCCAGGAGGGATGTTTTCAAGTTACAGGAAATAAGTAAATAATAACAATTTTAGAATAAGGTTGGTATATAAGGTTATTCCAGGATGTAGGTTTCAGTGAACATGAGGGAATGCTAGTTCATCTTCCAATTAAAAATTAAAACATTAGGAAATAGCAATTTTTCAAAAAATCAGATATGACTTTGTCCATTCTTTAGTGGAGGGGCATCTAGGTTGTTTCCAGGTTCTGGCTGTTACAGATAATGCTGCTGTGAACATAGTTGAGCTAATGTCTGTGAAAAGTGGCACAGACACTGAGAACAACAGTAAATAAATGGGATCTCGTAAAACTGAGAAGCTTCTTTAAAGCAAAGAACACAGTCAATAGGACAGAAAGGCAGCAAACTGAATGGGAAAAGATCTTTACCAACACCACACACGTCAAAGGATTGATCTCCAAAATATATAAAGAACTCAAGAGGGCTGGAGAGATGGCTCAGCGGTTAATAGCATTGGCTGCTCTTCCAAAGGTCCTGAGTTCAATTCCCAGCAACCACATGGTGGCTCACAACCATCTGTAATGAGGTCTGGTGCCCTCTTCTGGCATTCAGGCATACACACAGAAAGAATATTGTATACATAATAAATAAATATTTTAAAAAAGAACTCAAGAAATTAGACATCAAAATACTAAATAACCCAATTAAAAAATGAGGTACAGAACTAAACAGAGAATTCTAAACAGAAGAATCTCAAATGGCTGAAAGACAGTTAAAGAAATGTTCAATATCCTTAGTCATCAGGGAAATGCAAATCAAAACAACTCTTAGATACCATCTTATACCAGTCAGAATGGCTTAGATAAAAAACACCAATGATGGCATATGCTGGAGAGGATGTGGGATAAGGGAAACACTCATCCATTACTGGTATGGATGCAAACTTGTACAACCACTTTTGAAATTGGTATGGCAGTATTTTAGAGACTTGGGAATCAACCTATCTCAGGACAGATCAATAGTCTCTTGGGCATATGCCCAAAAGATGCTCCTTTTTTTTCATAACAATGAAATTTGATTGGGTGCATTTATTACATTTTTATTATCCTTCCCTCTGATGTTGATTCAGATCTAGCCTCATCCTTTTTCCTGGCTGATGTGAATAAGGCAGCACTGAACAAAGAAGTTAAGTATCTCTGTGGTAGGCATGGTGCCCCTTTGGTATATAATCAGAGACATTTCAACTGAGTCATACAGTAGTTCCATTTTTTAGGAACTTCTATATTTATTTACAAACTAATTGCAAAAATTTATTCTTCAACGATGAGATAAGCATTCCTCCTTAAGCCTGGCAATTTCTCATGAAACAAACCTTTATTATGCAATCTAGTAACTTTGTCCCATAAGCTACCTACCATAAGACTGAAAAGTTGTAAGCACACAAAAACCTACAACTGATAAGTTTCAACAATTCTATTCACTAAATGCATTTAAAATAAACAACAAAAAACATGATTTCCAATAGTTGAACTGAAAAGTGAATTGAAACAGATATAAAAAGTACACTTTCAGTCAGTCATTAACTGAAAATAGCAATGTTCCCATTAAAAGACAAAACAGTAATCATCAATATACACATAAAATAAACATAAATATATACTTAAAATTTAAATTTATGAAAGTTACACTTATCCATATATATTGTCTGAACACTTGAGATCAAGTCTATGGCTTGGGTGCAAGAGTGAGGGAAAAAAGTACAAAATTCAGGCCATTTGCATATCAATGTTTCTTTCAAATGATGTTATAGTCATTGACAGTCTTTGCAAACAAAAGAAATATTTAAAGAAAGATAAGTCCCAAAACAGAGTTGAACTTTCTTATTTTTAATATGTTTCATTAAAAATTCATAATTATTTTTCAGTGATATTGTGTAGTACAATGGAGGAACCCCAGTAAACATTAGAACATATAAACTGTATCTAAAATGCTTGGATTTAATTTTTGGTGAAACACTCATCAAGTATGTGGAATTGGATATACTCTTCATAAATTATTTTCAACAATAAATTAGTAAAATTATCATATAATGCACAAGACCATGAGCAGTGGATTCATCTGCAGGATCCCAGTCCTAGGAATTCACCTCAATTTGGAAAGATTAGGAATAACCTAATCTGCAGTTGAGCATGAAAAGAAATTATTTCTTGTCTCTTAAATTATGTAAGAATAATCTATTTTGATAGCTTTTACATTGCTATGTGTTACATCTATATACAGTTTTAAATAATGTAAATATGACTGAAGATATGCTAAAGTATATTTAGAGTATAGGCGAGTCACATTTTACACAAGCGATTTAAAAATCTACACATTTTAGAAATTGCAGGAAGTTCTGGAACCAATAGTTTATGAGCCTTGGATTGACTACATTTGGTCTCTGCCCAAATTATTCCTGAACTTTAATGAGAGGACAAACGACTATAAATTTTGCTTCAGTTGTCTGGACAGCATGTCAGTATCCTATAACAGCTATTTCAACTAACTATAGAAACTGAGAGCAGGGAACATTTTGAAAACTACAGGATTTTATTATACTATTACTTTAACTAAAAATTTTGGGAATGAATTTTAACAAATCACTTCAGTGAGAAATAGTGCATCTGTTTTTTAAATGAGACTAATTATCAACACCTATTATAAACTCTATCCTTGAATGATGCCCTTAAATTTTTTGAGTCTTTCTTTACAACAGGACATTGACAGTTTTAAATATGTTTCTCAAATAAGTGACACTCCTGACCGTCCAATTCAAATACCCAGCTAGCAGTTAGCATCTCTATATGCTATAAATATACAAAAAATATATATCCTGGCTTTCTACAGATTTTCTTTGTATTTCATGAATGTAAATGTTCTCATTATCCAAGATGGCCATGGGTACAAAGTCACACAAGCTCTAAAAGTGCATTGAAAATTGCAAATGTATTAATAATCTTGGGTATCATTTGGGAATGTTAATGTTTTCTATTAACTGTCATTCATGAAATTAACAAAAGGAAAAAAAGAAAGTCATAAGCGAAGAAATGATGCAAAACTCAGAAGTCCATGCTGTGTTGCTGTAATCTTAGTAGAGAGTCCCTTTAAAGTTATATGAAGACATCTTAGAAAGCAATGAAGAGAAAGGAGTTTTGAATTAGTATCTCTAAGAAAACTCTTGAATAAAAAACAAAATTAAAAAAGTCTAAAGAATTAAAGTTTAAAATGAAAGGATTCTCTACCTACTCACCATCTGGCAAAATATTTTGTCATTACTTGTAATAAATAGTTTTTGTGACTTGAGGATCTATAAATGTTAAGAGTCCAAATGTACTTTGGGGGGGTTCAAAGGGGAAAAAATAAGACAGAAAATAGTTTTAAAAATATTATCTGTAATATAAATTATTAATATTCACAAAGTCTGTATTAGAAATACATTATCAGTCAGCTCACAAATACATATTAAGGTTTTTATTATTTAATATACCTTTTATTTCTAACCAATAAATACAATTAATATACATAGTTTTATCTGTGCACAACACAGAAGATTTAGCCCAAATGTGTAGATATTTTCCTTGAAGTTCATGTACATGCTGCATAGAAATTCCAAGAGATGATTTTTCATCAAAAGATATATGAGTCTGTCGCATCTCACTACTAGGGCTGTGATTAAAGAAAACAAATTGTTTTGTCCACTCTTGAATATCTTTCAGATTTCCACTGTTGGTGACCTTTCCTGTAACAAGATGAAATTTAAAACAATTTTCTTACTCTGGTTTGCAGTTAATATTGTACAAATTATATTTCATTGTTGATTAATTAATAGCCTCATAGTTATTTTATTATTTTATTTATTATATTTATTATATTATTTTTAAATGTATAAAGCATGGAGTCCAAATATAAAAATTCACATTCCTCATTCAATCAAATGTTAAACACACAGGTAACGTACAGTTCTAATTTATTTCTGCTGCTATGTTGAAACACTGTGACCCAAACAACTTAGGGAGGGAAAGATCGATTTATTACTATGAATTCCACATCATAGTATACCACCGACAGAGAAAACATGGACAGGACCTCAAGATTGAAACAAAAACTATGGAGGACTTCTCTGCGCTGGTAAGATTTGAATCATGCTCAACTATCTTCCTTTTATGGCCCAGTACCACATGTTCAAGGAGTGAGACTGCTCACACTAGGCTGGGCCCTTCTATCTCAATCAACAATCAAGTCATGCCCATAGGCCACCATTTCAGTGGTTGACTCTCATGTTCAGTATGTAGGGCCACTTGCTTCTCTTTTACTTGGCTATGCTATCTATTATTGATTGCCCGAATACCAGGCTCCATTATCAAATTAAAAGTTATAATATCAATACTCCTCTTTTAGTCACAATCTATATAAACCTCAGAAAAATTGCATTTCTTATATTGGCAATAGACCTTTATTTAGGTCATAGGAAATTTTAACCTTTCTAGACATCTAAGTTCCCAAAATAGCTAAAAAGATTTGGTTAAAAGTGTTATGAATTACCCATGGCATCTAACTAACTCTGGTCATTAATTGGAGGATGTTTAAAATAGGGTCTCCTTTTCTTCTTCAAATATTCAAAAATAAAGCTAATAATCTTGATAGTCTTTCCATCCAAGTTCAATCAAACAGGCAATTAACTAAATAAAGTTTTTTTATCAAAATTTTACTGCCTGTGTTTACCCTGTTCTCAAAACAGACAAACAAAACAAAAGCAAAAGCAAAGCAAATAGTTTCTCCGTCCACTCCTGTACACTCCGTTTTATGCCACACACTCAGTTTAGGGTTAATGTGCCACCTTCCTACCTTCTACATTTCTATAAAACTTTTCCTTATTGGATGTTAATGATACATATGAGTGTATATTCTTTTTGTTTGTTTGTTTTTTAATTTTTCAAGATAGAGTTTCTCTGTGTAGCATTGGAGCCAGTCCTGGATATCACTTTCTAGACCTTGTTGGCCTCAAATTCACAGAAATCTTGACTATCTCTGTTTCTTAAGTGCTGGGATGAAAGGTGTGTGCCTTTATGCTTGCCTTGAGAGAAGTTTTAAACATGCCAGAGTTGCAGACATTACTCAGCAGTTTAGAGTGTTCCCTATTCTTATGTAAGTGCAGATTTCAGATCCCTGCACCCATGTTAGGTAGTTCAGTACTTACTATAGTTAACTGCAGAGTTACCCACGACCTTCTTCTGAACCCCAAGGTAACTAAACAAAAGAACCCACACAGAAAGAGAGACACCCACATTATTATTAAACTTTTCCAAAGTGATCTCAAATGAAACATTACTTCTGAACTTGGTAAATATTGGAGGACTTTTACTTGTAAGCAGAAGAAATTAGAACAATTTTACTAGAAGACTATTGTGTTATTTCTCTAATATTGCAGAAAGAGACAAGGAGAGTCAGTTATGTAAATAATGCATTGACTAATATTCTGACACTGAATTTCTTTTTATTTTTTAATTTATTTTATTTTCCTTTTCAAAAGGGAAAACAAACTATCTTTTTTTTTTCATTTTACACACCAATCTCAGTTCCCTCTTCTTCCCCTCCTCCCATTCCTTCCAATTATCCCCTCATGCATTCTTCAGAGAGGGTGAGGCACAATGCTTTGGGGAAGGTCCAATGCCCTTCCTACTATATCTAGTCTTTTCTTTCTTCCAGAGAAAATAGGTTCCCTAAAAGCCAGTACATGCAGTAGGCGTAAGTCCTGGTGCCACTGTCATTGGCCCCTCAGTCTGCCCTAGCCATATAACTGCCAGCCACTTTCAGAGGTACTAATTTGGACCTATGCTTGTTCCTTTCTTGTTCTGCTGGAGTTGGTGAGATTTAAGACATTCATCAATCTGACCACAGGGCAAGCACAGTTCAGGCACCCTTTCCTCTAATGCTTAGGGTCTTAGCTGGGGACATCCTTGTGAATTCCTCAGAATTTCTCAAGTTCCAGGTTTCTTGTTAGTCCCATAATAGCTCTCTCAAACAAAATCTCTTTTTCCTTGCTCTCATTGGTGCCCTTCCTCCATCTGGACGATTCTGTTCTCTCAAGTTCACCTTCCCTTTTCCCTTCTATCTTCTTCCCATTTCACCCTTCCTTCTCTGCCCACCCTCTTACTCCCAATAATGCCAGGTGATCCTGCCTATTTCCCCTTTCCAGGTAGATCTATGTATGCTTTTCTCATACTGCATGTTCCTTGATTCTTACTGTGTGCTGGATCCTCTCCCCATATTGGAAGTTGAATGTTCTCTCAAGCATTATATTCTTGAACATCTCCCATTCATCCCCTTTCCTTCACTTTTTCTAATCATGTTGGGTTAAATGTTTACAAGAGCATCTAAGGTCTGCAGATCTAGTCCTACCATGTAGTTACTAAGATTGAGAAAGGTTGAGAGTTGATTAATCCTTGTAAACCTCAGTTTTTAGCTACTAGAGCTGACAAATTGGATCACACTCGCTACTCTTGTACATTGCCTTATTAAAAATGTATATTCTACAAAACAGGAATTTTAAAACGTTTTCTACAAATTTTGCTTTAAAGCATTGTGACCACAGTTTCCAATTCTTTCATTCCTCTCAGTTCCTTGCAACCTTTCCTCTCCCCTATGTCTTGTTCCACTCCATTTCATCACCAGTAAAGAGCATCTTCCAAAATACAAAAACCAGACACGACAGAAAAAGACGCAATAAGACAAGGCAAAAACCCTAATATGGAGGTTGGACAAAGTAATCCAATAAGAGGAAGAGTGTCAATAATAGGCAAAAAAAAGAAAAAGAAAAAAATCTGCTCACATTACCAAGAGTTCCACAAAAACACCAAACTCATAGCCATACGACATATGACGAGGACCTAGTGTAGACCCATGCAGGCCCAGTGCTTGCTGTTTCAGTTTCTGTAAGCACAAATGAGGCTGCTTAGTTGACTCCGTGGGCAATGTTCTCCTGGCATCCTCCATCTCTTTTGACTCCTGCAGTCTTTCCTGAGCTCTGAGGTGAGAGACAAATAGAGAACTCCAATTTAGATTCTGTTTCACTCCACATAATCTGGCTATGACTCTGCATCTGTTCCCATCTGCTGCCAGAGTAAATCTTTCTGATGATGACTGAACAAGGCACCAATCTATGAGTATAGCAGAATATCACGAGAAATCATTTCTGTGACATTCTGGCAAGGAGCTCTTTACCTTCTTAATTAATTACTCTCTCCTTGTGTAAAGTCATGAGTCAGCTTTTGTGAAACCTCTCCTGAACATCCCCATGCTGCCACATGAGTCAGACTACCATGCACACATCTGATGGCAATCTCACTACAAATTTCATTTTGCTAATCATTTAGTTTTGCTCAAAACTCTTATTTTGAATTCACATAATCTATTTTTTCTAGCATTTCCATTTCTAGACTAGTGTTTTAGTACAAAAAATTTCTAGAAACTGCTTCCTCATTACAATTTTTGAATGGGATAAATTTCTCAATATTACAACGAAAAGAAAGTGGCTGTCACATGAACCCTGAAAATTTAGTATTGAAGGAAGAATGCTGAATTTACTCTTGAAGATTTAATTTCTTACTCACATAAAATTGAGAAATTGCTATATATCAAAGGGTACCTAATTAATATAATTCATTCCATACTGTTTCATGGTAATAACATTCTAGATTGTACAATTTGTTGTCATTTGTGAAGAAGAATATTTACAAACAAAAGAGGCAGTATGGAAGATTCAAAGAAATATTAACCCTGGAGAAATTATCGGTAGTAACAAGTGAAAATGGAAGAAGAGAGGATCAAAACAAAGGAAAAAGTATAAAGTGGTTTCATCAGAAGAACATCTTCAAAAACATTGTGATTGTTGTCTGGTGCCCCCTTGATTCCTACTTATTTTAAACCTAGTTATATTTGACTAATGATGTACCAAAATTGCTTTAGCTAACATCCATGTCACAGAATCCCTGCTTCTGCTTTTTATGGAAGTATATGTGTGTATATGTGTGTGTGTGTGGGGGGGGTTACAAATACCAGAGCTTTAATGCTGGTGTATTCCATAGCCTGGCTGGTCCTCAAGACCCAGCATTTAACTTGTAGATTCAAGGCTCAGGGATTAAAGGGGTTTACTGATTCTGTGGCCTTTACATAAATAATGAGGATTAAACTCATATACCCATGCCTGCAAAGCAAACATTTTATCAAATGAGCCATCTCTCTAGCTCTTTTATCTCTGCTTTGATTTTACATTGATTTTATTTATTCATATGTGGTAGTGATGCATGCCATAGTATGCATATAAAAGGCAGAGAAATTTTTTCATCAAATTTTATCTCTTTCTATCATGTGTTATTAAGTTTGGGAGCAAGTGCCTTTATCTGTTGAGTCATCTTACCAGCCCTACCTGTTTTTATTCTTTTCTCTGTATAAACTGTTCTTACCTTAGTTCCTGCATCTTGACTCTCGTGTATCCTCCTTACCATAGCGCAAAGATTATATTCGAAGGACAAAATACTTTTTTCCTTCTAGTTATTTATAGCACTAGTCTGAATACACCAGGTCATAGAAATACGTTTCCTTACACCCAAGAAATTATTTTATCTCCTAATTAAGAACTTACCAGAACAATAATTTGATTGCTCTTTAAAGTATAAGCTATGTAAAACCAAGACTAGATTTGCGTTGTTTAGCAATCTATATGCAGTCACTGTCATAGTTACTGCCATAATTCTAATATGTACTAGAAAAAATTTTATGATTAAGGGAACTAATGTTTTACAAAATAGAATGCTACAGAATTAAAATATTGCATAGTGAAAATCAATTATATAAACCTGCTTTGAGATTCTGATCATTAACACTATACAATTCCCAAACATTAACCAAAATAATATATTAATTCTTTATTAATATCACTTTTTCTTCTTGAGTATTAGTTAAAGTTTTGGCTGCAATTATATTCAGTTTGAAGACAAATTGAGGTAGAATTCTCAATTATTTAAGAAAAACATTAGTTTTTAAATCAATATTCCATTCATAAAACATGTATAACTGACTTAATTGGATGCATTGTTTACAAACTATCATTTCTTTCAACTTTGTAGCTTAATCAAGATATTATCATTATATGATTTTAAAACACAATGAGCATTTAAAAATTGAAACGTTGTTCACATGAGATTTTCGAAGGCAATGAAAATAGTCATAATTTAGGTAACAGATTACAAAATACAGAACTTGCAATAGTATTCATTTAAACTAGAGAAACTAAAAAGTGTAGTTAGATCATCTGAAGATGTCAAGACCATGAATGCGATGTTTACATTGAAAGAGTAATGAGAGAAGTACTTTAGCAACCGGATTACTTAATAACACAGATTAAACATTTCATGTAACATTGTATCAAAAGCTTGAGATTTTGTATTTTAATCAAAGTCAAAAGAAGACATTATTCATATGTAACCCTAAGCATGTAAGCATTTTACTCTTCATTATCTTCATTAGCTTTTAAATAATGTTAAAGTGTAATTAATATAATAAATTCACAAATTTTGTCAACATTGTTTACTTTAAGCACATACATGTGCAATGTAATCAACATAAGAAAATTCATAATTGCAAAAAAGTAGGTTTCCTTCTTTCTCTGTAAAGACTGGTATACTCTTCTCCAGGTGGTCAAAACTGCTTAAACTTATGTCACTATAATTTTGTCTTGCTATATAAAATTTCAGTTTAATGGTGCTATAGGATGAGTAGGGGTTTTGTGTTTTGATTTTATAATAATATTTGTTGTCTATATAGGTACATGTGGTTTACTTGAATCAGAATTGTTTTTATTTTGGGTAGTTTTAATTTTATATTGTTCATTGAGTTCTATAATTTAAATGACTATTTTATAAAAAACGTGTTTTGAAATAAATTGTGAAAGCAATTTAAATTCAATTGCTTTGGGTTTAACTCATAAGGAATGTTTTCTATTAGTTGCTAGACCTTCATTCACATACATAACTGTTCTTTTTTATTGTTAAAAGAAAATTTTACATTTACTCCCCTTGTCCCAGGCCCTCCTG
>JAQHUG010000319.1:392336-410624 GCA_028555095.1 Dicrostonyx torquatus
CTTTAATACTCTTTTTCTTCTCTCTCCCAAGCCTATTTATGTCTATCTAACATTATGACACATTTAGAGGTCTTTTATGTCTGAATCTGTCCTATTGTGAATCTGTAATTCATTAGTATCCAGGAGCATTTCTTAAAATGTTAAGCAGTTCTTAAAATCTTTAGCTTGTGCCATGTAGGGGTAATGATGGTACTGCCTGTTTCCTGCCCAGTCTAACCTTAACTTCACTGTTATTATGGTAATTACGATCCTGTCTAAGATTAGCAAGCACAGTTCAGCATAGTGGAGCTGCTTCTGCCTTGGAGTCAGTTGAACCTCCGAGCAGCACGCAATGTTTCCCTTTTAGGCACACAGCAAGTCCAGTTGACATCAAATGAACAGTAGCAGTAGCACTGTAGTCACAAACCCCATTGAAATGTTCTGTCTCTGGCAGGAGGCAGATGTCACACTGGCAGCACTGACTGTAAACTGGTATTTCAAAATGCCAGTTTCTAGTAGACCTGATCCCGCTGCCTACCAAGGCAGGAAGAGCTGAGCCATGGTCATGGTCTCAGTTGCTTTACTTTTGACCCCGAGTGGGCACACAAACATCCAAGCCCACAAATGCTCCATAGTTGGAGTTTGTACTGGTGGTAGGGTCTAGGAAGCCTTGTTTTAAGGTGCAGCATTTTTGCTGCTATTGTCAAGCCAGGAAATCACTCTGAGGTAGATTTAACAAACAGCAAAAAGCTATGTTAGAGTCTTTCCTTTTTAAGTCCTCTCAAGTTTTTAAGTGGATTTAGCTGGCCATGTAGGCACCAAATGCATTATGAAGTGCAGGCTGTGTTCCCAGTACCTGAGAGGATAGCGGCCCTTTTGTTCCATCCTGCCTGGCTCCCAGCTGCTGGGCTAGCTTACATTTGAAATAACCAGTGGAAATTGTATTAATTAAATTACTCCTGGCCCATTAGTTTTAACCTCATATATATATATTAGTTTAACCCGTATCTAGTAATCTGTGTATCACCACGTAGTTGTGGCTTACTGGGAAGTTTCTAACCAAAGTCCATCTTGGGATGGAGAAATATGCCTTCTCTCTCAGAGCCTTCTGTTCTGTCTACTCCGCCCAACTAAGGGCTGCCCTATCAAATGGATGAGGCAGTTTCTTTATTCAAACAATGAAAGCAACATAAATACAGAAGTACCCTCCTACACCAAGAAAAAAAGAAAATATATTCAGCAAAATCATGCAAGAAAACTTTTCTAAGATAAACAAGGAAACACTTTTGAATATTCAAGAAGCTTGCAGAATACTAATGAAGTGGACCCACCAAATAATTCTCCTTACCACATAATAATCTAAACACAATATATATCTTCTCAATTGAGATTCTAAAATCTAGAGGGTCATGGGCAGATATCATATAGACATTAAGAGACCAGGAATGCAATCTAGACTACTATACCTAGAAAAGCTAAAATTTACTGTAGATGGAGAAAACAAGACATTCCATGACAAACCCATATTTAATCAATACCTACCAACAAATCCAGATGCACAGAAAACTGTAGAATGAAATCTCCTATCCAACAAAGTACACTCCACCCAGAAAAGCAAAGACAATAGTTAATCCCACATCAGCAAAACCTAAAGAAGGAAAACACACATATACTTCTACAAAACATAACTGAAATTAACAGTCACTGGTTATTAGTATCCCTTAATACTAATAAACTCAATTGACCTATAAAAAGTCACAAGCTAACTAAGTACATTTCATTCCAGACAAGCAGGGTTTGTTCAACATATGGAGATTTGTCAATATAATTCACCATATAAGCAAACTGAAAAAACAAAACAAAACAAAACATGATCATCTCTTGTGCTGGAAAATCCTTCAACAAACTCAATACCTTTTTTGATAAAGGTCTTGGAGAGACCATGGATATGAGGTATATAACTAAACATAATGAAAGTATTTTATTACAAGTCACCAGCCAATATCAAATTAAATGTAGAGATACTCAAAGCTATTACACTAAAATCAGCATCAGCACAAGGAAGTCAACTCTCTCCGTATCTATTCAATATAGCACTGGAAATTCTAAGTACAATAATAAGACAATGAATATAAAGTATAGGGACAAAATTGAAAAAGAAGAAAGCAAACTATCCTTATTAGAAAATGATATAATAGCATGCATAAGTGACCACAAAAACTCTACCCAGGAAATCCTATTCTCATAAAAACTCAGTAATGTGGCAGGATACATGATTAACTCAAAAAAATGATAGACTCCTATATACCAATAATAAACAAGGCTAATGATGGGATTAGAGAAACATAACAATTTTTTATTACTTTATAAATAATACCAATCAAAATTCCCATTTCATCCCCTCCTTCCAGTTTTCTTCCTCTCCCCAAGACAGCCTTTTCCCACCCCCTTCCAGTCCTACGAGTGGGTAAGTCACCCTGCCCTGTGGGAAATCCACAGCCCTCCCCACTACATTCAGGCTTAGGAAGGTATGCATCCAAAGAGTGTAGTAAGTGGCATGAGTGGTTTGTGTACCACTGCCCATCTCCTGGAATGGGCAGGCTGTGTTCCCGGTGCAGGATGCATTCTTGGCGCCCAGATATCTTAAATTGAAATAATTACTCAGAAACTGTATACACTTAAACGATGCCTGACCCATTAGTTCTAGCCTCTTGTTGGCTAACTCTTACATCTTGATTCAACCCATTTCTAGTATTCTGTAAGTCACCGTGAGGTAGTGGTCTTACAGGGAAAGATTCAGCATGTCTGACTCTGTCAATTTCATGCTGCGTGGCTCTCTCTCACTCAGCCTCTCTATCCCAGCATTCCATTCTGTCCTCCCCACCTATCTAAGATTTTGCCCTATCAAAAGGGCAAGGCAGTTTCTTTATTCAAACAATGAAAGCAACACACAAACAAAAGGAACTCCTACACCAAAAGAGAATAGGATCCCAAAAAGCCAGTACATGCAGTAGAGACAAATCCCTCAGTATCACAGACATTAAGAGTAACAATGAATTAATGGGACCTCCTGAAACTGAGAAGTTTCTGTAAAGCAAAGGACACAGTCATTAAGACAAAAAGGCAACCTACTGAATGGGAGAAGATCTTCACCCACTCCACATCAGAAAAAGGTTTGATCTCTAAAATATATAAAGAACTCAAGAAATTAGACATTAAATTTCTAAATAACTCATTTAAAAAATGGAGTACTGAACTAAACATAGAATTCTCAAAAGAAGTATTTCAAATGGCCAAAAGACACTTAAGTACATGTTTAACTTCTTTAACTATCAAGGAAATGCAAATCAAAACAACTTTGAGATACCATATTACACCTGTCAAAATCGGTAAAAAAAAAAATTGATAGTTTATTCTGGAGAAGATGACGAGTAGGAGAACACTCACCCATTGATGATGCAAATACAGACTTGTGCAAACACTTTGGAAACCTGTGTGGCGGTTTCTCAGAAAATTGGGAGTTAACCTACCTCAGGATCCAGAAATAGCTCTCTTGGGAGTGTACCCAAAAGATGCCCAATCATACTACAAAAGCATTTGTGCAACTATGTTCATAGCAGCATTATTTGTAGTAGCCAGAAACTGGAAACAACCTAGAGGCTCCTCAATGGAAGAATGGATAAAGAAAGTGTGGTACATCTATACAATAGAAAAATCACTATTTTCAATAGTCACAAATAAAATAAAATATTGGGGTAACTCTAAACAATTACATGAAAGATGTATATGTCAAGAACTTTGAATCTCTAAAGAAAGACTTTGAAGAAAATACTATAAAAAGAAAAGATCTCCCATGCTCTAGTGTAGCTAGAATTAATGTCATAAAAATGACACTTTCACTCAAAGCAGTCTACAGATTCAATGCAATCCCCATCATAGTTCCAACACAATTATTCAGAGACCTTGAAAGAACAACAATACTCAACCTCAAATCAATAAACAAAAAATCCAAAATAGGTAAAACAATCCTGTACAATAAGGGAACTTCTGGAAATAAGTTCATGCCTGACTTCAAATACTACTATAGATCTGTACTAATAAAAGCAGCATGGTATTGGCATAAAAGCAAACATGTGGGCCAATGGAATTGAATCAAACAAACTGATATTAATCTACAGTACTATAAACATCTGGTTTTGACAAAAAGTCAGAATTGTACAATGAAAATAGGAAAGCATTTCTAGCAAATGGTACTGACATAACTAGATTTATACTTATAGAAGCAAAACCACAGAGTATTGGCACAAAAACATATACTTTGATGATTGAAACCAAATGGAAGTCCCAGACAGAAATCTATGCAGCAATGTGTATCTGATTTTTATAAAGAAACCATGAATACACTCTGGAAAAAGACAACTTACCCACTGTGTAAATGGATCACATTTTCTTTATCCATTCTTTGGTTGAGAGGCATCTTGGTTATTTCCAAGTTCTGGCTATAAAAAACAATGCTGTTGTTAACATGAGCACATGCCCTTGTGGTATAATTTATCATCTCAATAAAAATACATAATCCAGACATTATGTGAATTTTCTATTTTTACGTGGCTTATTTTTATTTTTTTAATCTATAACTATCTCAGTCTGTCTCTTTAAAGATTTTACCCCTTTTTAAGGCATTAACTTTATTTTATGACTTTTTAATACTCTTTTTCTTCTCTCTCCCAAGCCCACGTACGTCTATCTAATATTATGACCCATTTAGAGGTCTTTCATGTCTGAATCTGTCCTATTGTGAATCTGTAATTCTTTACTATCCAGGAGCACTTCTTAAAATGCTAAGCACTTTTTAAAAACTTAAGTTGGACCATGTAGGAGTAATATAGTAGCACCTGTTTCCTGCCCAGTCTAAACTTTAACTGCACTGTTATTATGATAATTATGATAGTTCCTGCCTGAGATTAGCACAGTTCAGCATGGTGGAGCCACTCCTACCTCAGAGCCATTTGGTGCCCCTGAGCCACACGCAATTCCAGGCACACAGTGAGTCCACATTGTCATCCCGCTGCCTACCCAGACAGAAAGAGCTGAGCAAAGAGCTGAGCCACAGGCATGGTCTCAGCTACTTTAGTCCCAACCCCGAGTGGGCACACAAATATCTGAGCCCAGGAATGCTCCATAGCTGGTTTGCACAGGCAACAAGGTCTAGGAAGCCTTGTTTTAAAATGGTGTGGCTTTTTTGTTTTTGTTATTGTTGAATCAGAAATCTCTCTTAAAGGAGTTATGGCATGCCACCAGCTGTGTTAAACTTTATATCTGTATCTAGATTTCCTTTTTAAGCCCCCTTAGGTTTTACGTGGAATCAGCTTTCCACATTGGGCAGCCAATTTGTAGTATGAAGAGAGAGCTACACTCCTGGCACCCAGCTTGCTTATATTCAAAATAATTCACAGAAACTGTATTCATTGAAATACTGCCTGGCCCATTAGCTCTAGCCTCTTATTGGCTAACTCGCACATATTGCTTCAGCACATTTCTTATAATCTGTGTGCCACCATGAGTCATGGCTTACTGGGAAAGATTCAGCATGTCTGACCTGGCAGCTTTATGGCAGGTGGCTCTCCCTGGCTCTGCCTTCTCTATCCCAGAATTCTGTTCTGTCTACTGCCCCCACCTAAGGGATGCCTTATCAAAAGCCAAGGTTGAATTCTTTATTCAACCAATAAAAGCAACAGAAATATAGAAGGACTTCCTACACCACTTGCTCATTCTGATAGGTGTAAAATGAAATCTCAGAATTGTTTTGATTTGCATTTCTCTGATGGCTAAGGATGTTGATTTTCTTAAGTATCTTTAAGCTATTTTAGATTCTTCTGTTGAGAGTTCTCTGTTTAGTTTGCACCCCATTTTTATTAGATTATTTGTTCTTTTGATGTTAAATTTCTTGAATAATACTTTTATATTTTGGAAATCACTCTTCTGTCCAATGTGGGGTTGATGCAGATCTTTTCAAATTCTTTAGTTACATTTATACAATGAAGTACTATACATCAGGAAAAAATAACATCAGACAAATGGATCTACCAAAAAAATAACATTGAGTGAGATAACCTATACCTAGAAAGATAAATATAATTTTGTACTCCCTGATAAGTAGATTTTAGACCTTAAGCAAAGAAGAGCCAGCCTACAGTCTACAACCCCAGAAAACCTAGATGACAAAGAGGACCCTAAGAGAGATATACATAGATATACATAGAAAGGAGACAAACACAAGGTCTCCTGAGTAAATTGGGAGCATGGGGGTCACAAGAAATGGTAGAAGGGGAAGGGGGGAAAAGGGAGTGGAAAAAATATATAGCTCAACAAAAGCAAAACAACAAAAATTAAGACAATATCTCCAGCAAACAGTGCTGGTCAAAGTGGATAGCTGGCTGCCTGTAGAAGAAGGCAAATAGATTCATATCCATCACTGTACATGAGACTGAACTCCAAAGGATCAAAGACCTTAACATGGAAACACTTTCACTAAGCCTGATACAAGAAAATTATTGAAGGAGATAGCCTTGAACACATTAGCACAGTAGACAATTTCTGAAAAGTTGACCATTAGCAGAGGAATTAATATCAGCAATTACAAACTAGGAGCTCATGATCCTGAGCTCCATCATTTGGGTTGTAACAGACCTAAGAATGAGAAAGATTCTACAATCCAGTCATTTAAAGGGAGACTATAGTTCAAAATATGTAAAGAACTCAAAAGTGGATTATTAAGGAAACAACTCCTTTTGATAATGGCACAGATATAAATACAGAAATATCCAAAGAAGAAACGCAAAAGGTGGAAAAATCAAAGAATTTTCAACACCTTTAGCAACCTCAGAAATATAAGTCAAAACTACATTGAAATGTCATCTTATACCAGCCAAAATATCTAAGATGCATAGAAAGAATGCATCTGAAGCTAGTGATGTAGTAGGAGTAAGGACACTCATTTATTGCCGGTGGGAGGGTAAATTCATACAACCACTGTGGACATTACTGTAGTTGTTCCACATGTAGACAGGAAGTATTCTATCTCAAGATCTAGTTATACCCATAAGACTTATTTCTAAATGTCCTCGTTATCCTACTGCAGAGACACTTGCTTTAATTTTAATAGCCAGAAATTGGAAACAGTCTTTGTGGCCCTCAAGAGAAGAACTGATAAAGAAAATGTGATAAATTAATTCAAGAGTATTGCTCAGCCCCTGAAAAGACAGAAATTATAAAATCCACAGGTAAATGAATTGGAACTAGAAAAGAATAATTCTGGACAATGTATCCCATACCCAGAAGCATAAATATAGCATTAATTCATATATATATGAATATATATATATATATATATATATATATATATATATATGCTGTTATATCAAAAATAACCAAACTAGGCCAATATCTCTCCTTGTTTTCCACACCTGGATGTTGGATTCTGTTTCTGTTCCCCATTGTGATCTGCGAGTTTCCTTTAATAAAGAACTTATTATATCATATTCAGAGTTAGTATGTGATTATTTTACTCATGTTCATCCTCCCCGTTTGGCGTATTCCCCTTTATCTGCCACAAAACATGGGAATGAGTCCAAATTTACCATGATCCCGCCCCTTGCCCTGCTTCCAGCTTGCCAGCCCAGGCACTTTTCTTGCCCACATCCCATCTGCTGCTTCCTAGGACCCTGACTGTCCTGCATTTTGGCCTCCTAGTCTCCCATCAGAAAGACCTAACAAGCTCTACCTATGTTTTCCTCAAGAAAACCTTTTAAAAGTTCCTGAAAGCCACAAGGTTGGGTTTATCCCAGCAAACATCCTACTTCTTAGAATTTTGTATTACTCAACTTTCTCTTTGGTGTAGTTGAATTTCTGGAAGGAAACAGATTAAAAGGAGAATGTACTCTATCCTGGTAAAGAAAGTACGGTGGTAGAAACAGCTTGGCCCATAGTGCCAATAGAAAACAAGCAAATGGAATAGAGTGTTTGTTTAATATACTTTTTTATTAAGTCTAGGACATGTATGCAAGAAATAATGCCACCACTCACAGTCAGAGTATGTCTTCCATCCCCACATAAAATTCTACAGAAACATCATCACATTCATATCCAGGTGTAGGTATCCTCAGTGATTCTAAGGCCTGTCATGCTGACAATGAAATTTAACCATCAAAATTAATAAACAAGTTTGGAAAGCCATTTCTAAATTAGGGGACATAGATAGAGTAGAAGGAAGATATTGTATTCCCACATATAAAACTCTCATATCTGACTCTAGAGATGCAGTAGTACATTTGTATTCCAGTATTCTTAGATATAATTTGATGACAACATATTCTGCAATTCTATAAGTGATGGTGCATTTCCTAACCACATTCTCATTTAATTTCATAAATTGTCAATAGCCTGCCTGCTGTACATTAGTATGTTTGCCTTTGCAACATTCAATTATTAGTGTGGAGAGTATCATTAGTGGAAACAATGATTTATGATGATAACAAGCAGAGTATTTAATATGCATAGATCATGTTAATATTTGAGGGTTCTTATTATCTCAATCAGGCTCAAGGAAACAAGTCAAAATAGCTTATTAACCAGCTTTGTCTATGACTATTACTATTACTGAATGATGCATTGTAAGTAAAATACCAAATAATTTTCCTTAGAATTTAGAAAAGTGCTATGCCTAAATCATGTTAAATAGTTTAAGAAAATGGTTCGTTATTTTCTACTCTATCTCATTTCTCATTATGAGAGAGTTATATATAAGAAGGAAGCTAGCAGCTAGGCGGTGGTGGTTCACGCCTTTATTCCCAGCACTCGGGAGGCAAAGGCATGTGGATCTCTGTGAGTTCAAGACCAGCCTGGTCTACAAGAGCTAATTCCAGGACACGCTCCAAAGCCACAGAGAAACCCTGTCTCAAAAAAACCAAAAATCAAAAATAAAATAAAAAAGGCAGCTAGATACCCTACTATATTTTCTCAAAGAATATTATGAGATGAAATGCCACAAGTCTTTGTAATCTGAAACACAGATGTCAAGAACATCAAACTTCTTATGTTTCATGTTGGCTACAGTGTTCTCTTCTGATAAAGAGAATAAAAGTTTTCTTTGGATTCCAAGTGATTTAACATTTTGAGGTAATATTTAGATAAATTTAAACTACCTCATGGAGAATGGTTTCTGGGAAATTTTTCCTGAATATTTTAGGGTGGTTAAAGAGGAGACATCTTGCCTGGTGGTGGTGGCACGCACCTTTAACACCAGCACTCAGGAGGCAGATGTAGGTGGATCTCTGTGAGTTCAAGGCTAGTGTGGTTTATAAGAGCTAGTTCCAGGACAGGCAAGTTCTACAGAGAAATCCTGTCTTGAAAACTTGAGAAAGATAGATAGATAAATAGATAGATAGATACATACATACATCATACATACATACATACATAGATTGTGAGTCTTGATTGTATGTATCCAACTTGTCTGTCTAGCACCCTCCTGGAAACCCTCCCCCACATATCTCACTCTGTACTTCATATCCTACTTTAAAAATATTTTTATCATTATTTTTTACCCATTGAGTTCATAGGTTTGGGGTATAAGCAATATGCCAGGATGCACCACACAGAGTTACTACAGTAGCTACCAACTGCCAATAGTTTCTCCATTAAAGATGTGGCATCAGGAAACCCTGCCTCTTCTATTTAACAATTTTTAGGTGGCTTGATTTTGTTTATGTAACCACAGCTCCTTTCAATTCATGCAGTGAAAAAAATCACATCATACCCAGTAGGCAGCATTCCTTTCTATTTTCCAGCTCTTTCTTTCTTTTCATGATATCTGTCTTGTGCCATGTTCTCTAAGGCTTGAGTGTGAGCAGCAAGTTTATATATGACATATACATATACACATGTCATCAATAGTTTAGCAAACTTAGCTACTTACTCTTGGCATTTTGCGCAGTAAAGTTTCTATATTAACTGATGCCTCCTTCAATGAGAAGCTTCGCAAATCAAGACTGAGAACAGCACAAACCTATGGGTATAAGTACCAGTATTAAAAAGGCAGTTTGACAACATAAATATTTAATAAAACAAGAGATTATGTTAAACTCCAGAGTTTTGCCTATATTTATGGTACCAGGTAGCACATTTTCTGAAAACTTAAGGCATTAAAATGAAAATCTCAGTACAAAACACAGAGCGCCTCCCTACAATATTTGGTAATGAAGAACCTAGAGCAAGGCAAAACCACAGTTTCCTGCCCTTCCTCTTAGTTGTCCTCTTTAAACACAAGGTATGAAACCCCTGATACAAGGACTACTCACGTTGAATGTAGAATATAGAGAAATCAGCTAAAACTAACTTCGGGTTGCTATCCATGAAAGTTAGCTTAAATAGTGCCAGGTGAGGATTTATCCTGCTGGGCGGAGAAAAGGCATCAGTGTTCTTATCCAGTGTTGGATCTTGCACATAAAACTGAATTGCCTGGTAAGATATGGCCATTAGTGTGAGAAATGGTATAGTGATCGATCAGATTTGGAGCCTATTGCATTGGAGAGAGTTCATATTGCACTTTCTTTAAGTCCTCAAAAGAGCTTCGTTGTAACAGAGACATTATGTCATGCTCTCAACATGTCAGTGTAGGAATGCAGAATGTATTCTCCTATCTCTGTTTATTTCTGGGGTAATTATTTGTTCTCTCAGTGTTGGTGTTTATGGAGCAGTAGTATGCTCTTTTTTTCTTTTTTTTCATTCAAAAATTTACACTATCTCCCAGTATCCCAGTCTCCCTGCCGCTCCCCCACTACTCCTCCCTCGCCCTGCTTCCTTAAGAGAGGGCAAGGTACGCTGCAATGTGGAAAGTCCAAGGCCCTCCCCACTCCATCCCAGCCCAAGAAGGTGTGCATCCAAATAGACTGGGTTCCCAAAAAGCCTATTCATGCCGAGAAGATAGGTCCCAGTGCCATTATCGATGGCTACTCAGTCTGCCCCCACTGGCAGCCACATTCAGAGAGTCCGATTTGGTCATATGCTCCTTCAGTCTCAGTCCAGAAGGATTTGGTCAGTGGATGGACCAGCCCCTTGCGGTCCTGACTTCCTTGCTCATCTTCTCCCACCTTCTGCTCTTTGACTGCACCTTGGTAGCTCAGTTCATTGCTCTGATGTGAATGTGGGTCTCTGTCTCTATCTCTATCCATTGGTCGAGATTTCTATGGTGATAATCAAGATATTCATAAATATGACTATGGGACAAGGCTAGTTCAGGCACCCTCTTCTCTACTGCCCAAATACCTAGCTAGGGACATCCCCGTGGACACCTGGGATCCCCTCTAGAGCCAAATATCTTGCCAAACCTAAGATGACTCCCTTAAGGTAGATATCTTATTCCCTTCTCCAATACCCACATTTCCTCCATCTCTACCCTTACTCTCTCCCCAGCTTTCCCCAGCCCTTCCCTTCTTCCTTCTCTTTCCTCCTCTCCCCTCCCCCTACACTCCCACCTCTACGCTCTTCCCTCTCCCCACCCCGTGATTTCAACTTTTCCCCAGCGATCTTGTTTGCTTCCAATTTCCAGGAGGAACTATATATGTTTTTCTTTGGGTTCACCTTGCTATTTATCTTCTCTAGGCTTGTGAGTTATAAGCTTAATGTTCTTTGTTTATGGCTAGAGTCCACTAATGAGTGAGTACATACTATTTTGATAGCTACAAAAGTGTATTTTATAGTACACGTGGTGGATAGGGAGTTTGATGTTTAAATTTTATTCTTTTATGTGGAAATCCTTTTATGTGGAAATCTTTTATGTGGAAATAATAAAATGGTTCAATCCAATGTAAAATACATATGCAAAAAATGAAACCATAATATTTGAAATATGTTTGAATTTCAATGATTAAAACATCAGGGTTTAGAAAAGCTAAGATAAAGGAATGATTTAATTGTATACTAACAAACAAATATGCAAATTACATGTGATGTATATATACATAAATATAATATATTATAATATATTCAAAATTTGAATATTGTTAAAACACAGAAAAAACAAAGACTTCATTTTTTACAACATTGATAAGAATGAAGAACTCTTTGTTACATAAAACAAGCCAGAAGAATACCAAATTTAATGTGCTTTTGTAAATAGAAGATGTTCCATATCCTCATTATTTCACTCATATTTGGGAAATAGAATAGGTGGTCTCATTAAAGTAGGGAGTAGCTTAGTTTGAAAAATCTTGTATGGCCTTTGAGGAGATAAGGGAAGTGAAAAAATTTTCAAATGATACAGTTATACAGTTTCAGTTCTAAAGGGGGATAAGTTCAAAAGTTCTATGATACAACATGCTAGGGATAGTTAGAGACAGTGTGTTATATTTATAGATGTTTTCACAGCAGAAATGGGAATAATAGATTAGTGTGAGCTTACTCACACTAAAAATAACAAGAATGAGTATTATGGTGAATACTTCTGAGCTATTATTTATAAACAATTTACATTGGTATAGATTTTTGTATATTGGTACAAATTTAAATTGTATATGTTATGATAAACATGTTGCTATTTCTGCTTACAATATTTGTACACCTATGCAAAGGTAGTTTTTCAGATTGTATGCATCATGTTCTCCCTCTTTTTAATACATTTTGCATATGGATATAATTATAGTATTGTATTATTCAGTTCTACCTCTGGTCAAGATATTATACATGGTTTACATTTTAGGTCATTGTCCTCATTTGCTGCACAGTTGTTTAAAGATTTTTGATATTCTAATATATAGTCTTAGTCTTTAAGTTGAACAGGTAAAATTATTTCTTTGGTCAAAAGTTATCCATGTTTTTCATACTTATAGTTATACTAACCAGGTTCTTTAGATACATAGACATTGTATTATGCATTGATAGGTAATCTTCAACCACTTCAAAAAACTATAGAATATGGCATTTACATAACATAGGGTTCTGTTGACATGAGACACCATTACTTCTGGCAGCACCCATCTATTCCTGAGAAAATGTTGAGCACTGAAGAAACTCCACTTAGGAGCTTGTTTTCTTCTTTGCAAAATTGGCATTTGATTAAGGAACTGCACATGCTTCAGTCACTTAAAGAATGTACAGTGTCCGGACTGGACAAGCAGGATACCAAACCAATAGGGTTTGGAATTCTCTCATTTAGAAAAGAGAAGAAAGTGATGGGGAACCTTCTTCAGCCAATGGCCTTTGAGAGGCTGGGCCAGGTTGGGCATGGCCTTGGGTACAAATCAGGCACAGGCCCATGCACTCTATCTCTCTCTGTCCCTGCTCACCACACCTGGATGTTAGAATTTATTCTTGTTCCCCATTGTAATTTGTGAGTTACCCTTTAATAAAAGACTCCTTATGCCTTATTTGAAGACAGTGTGGGATCACATTATTTGCATTCCACCCCACCTGCTGTGTTCCCCTTCAGCCATTTGTATTATGGAGTAATTAATTGAAAACTATCCTTGGTCAGACATTAGTACGCATTTTTATATCTGTAAACCCATTTGAATTTGGAGGCTCGGTTTGCCCGAGGTTTATAAATTTTATCACTCTCAGAATCAGTTACACTTTACATCAGTGCCCCTAAGTGAGAGCTCAGTCCTTTAACCTTCAAAATCTATTAGATTTCCTTTGTTTTAAATTACGAATGCTGATCCCACACTCCTGTTTGGAGTACAACATTATTGTATTACATAAAATTAAATACACATTTAGATATCAATTACTAAACTGGATTCTTGGTCACATAATTAACTTACTTTTCTTTTTATAATTCTTCTGTGATATCATTTCACACACTATAAAATTTCCTTTATTTAGAACTATAAATCAATGAAATTCAGTGTTCAATACTGAATTCTTACACAATCTAGCTTTAGATTTGTTTTCTCAATACCACCCAAATAATCTCACATGGAATGGCAATTGCTCCCTTTTTTCAATTCCAGTATCACCACAAGCTATTTCCTTTTCTTTTCTATTGATATAATTGCTGAGGTAAGTCACCAAAATAAATTCTGAGCATCAGTGGTCTTTATGACCTAAATCTTCCTCCACATGAAGATTTATTTTGAATCTAAATTTTAAATTATGATAGTACCTGGTTCCTTTTATTTTAAAGGAAGGTTAAATTGTTTGACTATGCCATATTTCACTTATCTGTTTATGTGTTAGCTGACTTTTCTTCTTCTTCTTGAATATTATGTCATTATAACCTTTAATCCTTTTTTTTTTAGAAAGGGCTTCTCTGTAGTTTTGAGGCCTGTCCTGGAATTAGCTCTTGTAGACAAGGCTGTCCTCAAACTTACAGAGATCTTCCTGCCTCTTCCTCCCAAGTGCTAGGATTAAAGGTGTGCACCACTACTGCTTGACTATGTCAGGAAAATTTATATCATGTTTTCATTAATATTTATAAAATGGTCTCTGGTTGTACATCTGTTCTTATTTCAAGTGCATACCTAGGAGTGGTAATGCTGAAATATTTGATGTGTTTGTGTGGAACATTTTTAACCAATTATTGTCTCATTAAATTTGAGGTCAGTGACTCTACTGGCAAATAAACATGTTTAGTTCTGTAAACCTGCCTGAACGTCCTTGGGTGGGGTGGCTACATAACTTATTCAAGGGGTAAACCATCATAATTGTTTCACGAAACTCTCTGGTCATCAAACTGCCCACTAAATCATCATACTTATAGCCATGAATTAATTATTATTATTATTTTTGGTTTTTCGAGACAGGGTTTCTCTGTAGCTTTTGGAGAATTAATTATTTTCAAACCCTTCATCAGAGAAACTTCTCATTTTGTGAAGGAGGGTTCATCTGTATTTCTGTGCTTTGATTGGTTAAATAAAAAACTGCCTGGGCCATTTGATAGAGCAGGACTTAGATAGGTGGGGAAAAGAAAAGAGGACACTGGGAAGACTGGGTCAAAACCAGTCGCCATGAAGCTCCCGCTGCAGAAGTACCGTAGATATGTCCGGTAAGTCACCTACCTTGTGGTGACATACAGACTTTTATAATGGGTTAGTTTAGATGTGAGAGGTAGCCAAGAAATGGCTAGAGATAATGGGCAAGGCAGTATTTTAATTAATACCGTTCTCCTGTGGTTATTTCGGGAATAAGCAAGCAACCAGCGGCTGAGCGGGCCAGCAGCTGGCGGCTGGGGAACACAACACGCACCTCTCCATCCATTTACAACAATTGTGGTAGATACTATTAAATGTAGAAAACTAACTTACAAAGTGGTAAGCAAATACGTGTGTCAATTCTAGGCCTCAGAGAACAGTACACTGTTGGAGGGAAAAAGAATCATAGAATGGGAAAACGTGCAGAAATAGGTAAGTCATTGAATTCTGTGCAGCTGTGGTGATCTTCATAATACATGCACTGGATTTGACTGATAAGCATTTAATTATAAATTTGTCAGTGGGAAGTATCATAAATTCCTATTCTTCTGTGAAAGATTATAAGCAATTAACAGTTGTTGGGGGAGAAATAATTTTCTTCCTTAGTGTGGCATCTGAGAAGTTAACCTTCCTCGAGTAAATAACTTCTTACCCACACTTGAGCAAGAAACTATAATTAAACTACAAAAGGACCATCATGCACCAAAGAGAGACATGAAAGTAGAATGCATAATGCCCCTCTTGGAAAGGTTTCAGGAAGAAGGGAAGAGTGATGAAGGAAGTATAGGCATGGATCAACAAAAATTCCCTACCACAGTTTAAGAATATTATTTTTATTATTTATGCTGTTTCATGTATATGAATGTTGTGCCTGCACTCACATCTGAGTGCTATATCTGTCCATGGTGTCCAAAGAGGCCAGAGTAGAGCATCAGTTCCCATGAACCTGGAGTTACAGAGGGTCGTCAATCAAGCCACATCCAATGGCATAGCAACCATTGCTCTTTGCTGATAAATCATCTATCCAGCAACCAAATTTATTTTAGTTTAGTTTACTTATTTTTATTTTTATATATTTTTTAATACAAGGTTTCTCTGTTGCTCTGGAGCCTGTTTTATAGACCATGCTGGCCTAGAGTACACAGAGATCCACCTGCATCTGCCTCAATAGCACTAGGATTAAGGGCATTCATCAAAACTTCCTAAATTATTTTTAAAAAGACAAAAATATAGAGAAAAAAAGAGAGCAAACCAGTCAAGCATTTTTCAGATTGGCTGTCATTTTCCATCCCTATGAGATGAGAAAGAGAATTTTAATTTCTCAACAGTAAAATTCATAAACATAACTTTCTTTTTAGCTAAGCTCTTTTGTGGATGTGAAGTAACATTAATTCTACTTATTAAAAAATGAGGACATTATGATTTCTCTTTATGTGTTTATTAGTCATTTTCAAAAACTCTTAAATATCTCATCAAAAATACTACATTTAAGAATTATTTCCCTTATTTTGTTTTGGGGAACATATATACATAATGCTTAAGTTAATAATAATATTACAGATATTTGACAAGAGACAAAAGCATCTAAAATATAAAGATTTGCTCAATTGAAAATAAAATCAAGTATATCTGAAGAGAAATTTTGATAAAGGAACAACTTGAGAGTGAGATCTTAGTTGGACTGGAAATAGTCAGAATTTGGCAA
This sequence comes from Dicrostonyx torquatus, assembly GCA_028555095.1. NCBI lineage: Eukaryota > Metazoa > Chordata > Mammalia > Rodentia > Cricetidae > Dicrostonyx > Dicrostonyx torquatus. Next base: position 408,990 of record JAQHUG010000319.1, read on the forward strand.
TTAAAAATAATAATAATAATAAATTTTCAACATCTCCTCTAACACATTTTATGGCAACAGAAAGTTGAGAGTGTTACAGTTGCACTTCAAAGCCCAGGTTCAGGCTGAGCAAGGTGGTGTAGGCAGGAATAGGATACATTGAGTAAAACCACAGGACACATTGATACCAAACTAAAAGGTTTGAATTTGTTTTATTTTTAGCTTTGTAGGTGCTGCAAAGTCACAGAAGATTCACAGGCATTGAATTTAGTTGAGAAATGAAAATAGCTACACTGATAATCATGGACCTTTACATCCATCTTCTGGCTGTCCTCCCAGTTCTGACATCTGAGCTGTAGCCCACAACAGATGCTACAGTGCACACTACTGACCCTGTGGTGACACTGATCATTCTCTCTCTTGTCCTCTTTTTCTCATTCAACCCTCATCCTTGTCCAAGTCTTCATTGTGTTTCTCTTCCTCATCCTCCTTCTCTGCTGTAACAGAGAAGATGCACAGATATCTGGGGGTTTTGTAAGAAATGGAGTCTTTCACAGGAAAATGCATCCCTGAACCTTGAAGGTGAAGAGACTAGGAATAGGGTATAGAAATAAATGGTCCAGTCCAGGAATATAGAAAATGAAGTAAACCCAAACATGTTTTGGAAGAAAGAAAAGAAGGAAGGAAAAAAGGAAGGAAGAAAGGAAGGAAGGAAGCTGTCAATCAATGATAAACATCATCATTTTCTGCCTTTAGAGAAGACATCCTGGCAGTCACTATGTACAGAGGTAAGTTTTTCAAAATTGTTTCCATCCTCTCAGCTTCCCAGCTATGCAGGTACTGCAGACAAAGGTTAGCTTCTAACTAATGACTCCATGAGACGCTCTGCTTGTATTCTCTTAATTTTTAGTTGCCCCTTTATGTGACTCTACTCGCTCTGTCTTGCATTTTTTCAGGAACAGGGAAAAGTGGCTAAGTCAGCCACAAGCTTTCGCAAACATCCTATGTTAAACTTCAAATGTCCTATAACCAAAGCTTCTGAAACTTAAAGTGCAATGCGAACTTAAGCCTCACCTCAAGGTTGTAAAAACTTATTGATCCAAGTCCGCCCTTTTCATAGCGGCGAGTCTTTGGTGAGTGCCACAGCTTCAGATCCACCTGGGCTCAACTCAGGGTAAGATCAACTCTAGCCCCCAGCCTCCCTGCTCCATTAGGAGATATCCTCTCCCCTTTGCCCAGCTTTGCTGTGTCCCACATTCGAGAGGGTCCATGGGCAAGGCTCACCCTTGGCGGGACCCCGGTTCCCCGTGGGAATTGGCCTGCTGCAAGGCTGGGACATTGGCCCCGGCTTTTCTGCACCCCACACCCCAGAGTGTGCCTGGGCAAGGCTTCCCTATGACGGAGGCCAAGGTTTCCCCTGGAAATTGGCCTGTGGCAGGGCTGGAACCTTGGACAAAGGAGAGTCCAGCATAAACCTGCAGGGCTCCAGCAGAGAAGTCCGCCTTTTCATGACGGCGAGTCCTTGGTGAGTGCCACAGCTTCAGATCCACCGGGGCTCAACTCAGGGTAAGATCAACTCTAGCCCCCAGCCTCTCTGCTCCATTAGGAGACATCCTCTCCCCTTTCCCCAGCTTTGCTGTGTCCCACATTCCAGAG
>JAQHUG010000319.1:421499-432057 GCA_028555095.1 Dicrostonyx torquatus
CTTCCCATAGAACAGGGTATCCTGCACCATCTTAAGGAAGCAGGGGGAGGGCAGTGGGGTAGTGGGGGAGCGGGAGGGCCGGGAAGAAGGGGAGTAAATGTAAATTTTTCTTTTAACAATAAAAATTAAAAAAAAACTTACTGATCCACTCCTGGTGCTTAATTTTACTATAATGGGAGGCCCAAAATTAGTCCTCATTGCCACAATTCCAGAAGCCTGATCTCTGGCTGTGGTCACAGCTATAGCTATAAGTTTTGTGTGCCTTGTGGTGATTTTTTCCCCCATTTTCCAGAATAAAGCATGCTTTTGATTTAATAGATTTGGGTGGTCTTTCCCCTATGATGGTATGATCCAAGATCCAATATTTTTGGTGCCAAAACCCAGAAATTCTCGCAAGTCTGGTTCAGCGGGGGATGGCCAACTGGTATGTTTTCTCTGGTTTCTGGTGTGTAGACCAAGAAAGGATCAATAAGAGTAGGTTGAGTAACCAATGATCTCTGAGCTGGAGGGAATGAAGGATGCTTCTCTCCTCTGCTGATTGGTTGGCTCTTCTGTAGCCATTTTGGACTAGTTTGGCATTTGGGGGTCCCTGCACACAGCCTTCTTCCTCCTGTATGTCTCACCAATTCTGATTATTTGTCACATTGTCTTTTGTCAATTTCTTTGTGGTGCTTGTTATTAAATTAATGTTTAAACTGGGCTAAGGTTCTTCTGAGCCTCATTGTCTTTCTGAAAGTATTTTCTCACTTCCAGGATTTCAAGAATACAATAGATCTTTGCCAGCCTTCCCCTCCTCCCTCTGCCTCAGGAATCAGGTTTTGAGTGGATTATTGTCTGTGCAAGCAGCAATGGCATCTTGGGAGAGGACCACCCTTCTCTCACAGATAGTGTAGTTCCTGAACAAATGCCAGTCACTAGCATTGTCAAGGAAGACAGAGGTGAGTAGAATCTACTGCAAGGATCAGCACCTATCATGGCCACCACCAGTCACTTCTTCCAAGTGTGTGTGTGTGTGTGTGTGTGTGTGTGTGTTTTGAGACAGGGTTTTTCTGTAGCTTTGGAGCCTGTCCTGGAACTAGCTCTTGTAGACCATGCTGGTCTCCAACCAACAAAGATCTGCCTACCTCTGCCTCCCAAGTACTGGGATTAAAGACATGTGCCACCACCGCCCGGCCCAAATGATATTTTTTAGATATCACAAAATGACACATGCTCCTTAGCTACACAGTGAGAAACACAGGGTCCAGCAGCAGTGGGCACAGCCTCATCAGGAAAGTACAAATGTCCAGCTCCCAGTGCCCAGCCTAAAAATTCAGCTAGAGAAAGCAAGAAATGTTTTTGTCTGGTTTCAATGCATAAATACTTCTATTAAATATTTATTTCTAAATATATAAATTACCATGATCAATGTGTTCTGACTGAAGCCGTTATTGACTGGCCAAACTTAGAATTTACTTCTGGATGCTCTGGTTATTGAGTCTAATATAATGATGATGACAATAATAGTAATAATAATCTTTAAATTATACTGTAAGCTCCTTTAACAACTTGTAGGTTGTTCATGAGATATTGGTTAAAATTTATAACAAAATTTCATTTTAAGTTTACAACAAAGGGCTTATAACTAAACTTCTATACATGAGTATATATGGTTTAACTCCTGTTTAAGATATTTGTACACATATATGACTTATTTTAAATATATTTGTATATATACACATATATGAGCTGGATTTAAATATGCAGGTATGTATATATAATTTACATTAAACTATTGTTTTAAAATGCATGCTGTCTAACACTTCTTAGTCTTAATGAGCTCCCTGTGCCTTGTATCTCCTTCTAGAGTAAGGAAGCAAAAAGTCTCAAATGTTTTAAATTGATATGGGATTGTGTATGATAAAGTCTATGATTAGGCTTGTTAGAACATACTATATATATATATGAATCAATTCTTTTTTAAAAAATATTCTATACAATGATCAGAAATTGATATCATTAAGATTTATTCAGAGTAGAAAAAGCTAACTTTGAGCTTTAGACCTAAGTACTTATGCCTTTCCCAAGTATTTAATGCCATGTCTCTAAAAGATATGCATAAGTAACATAATTTGATAAATAAATAATATATTCTATAATAAAATACTCTGTTATTCCCCTCCCCACAAGAGGGTCCCTTTTCAATATTAACCATTTGAGCAGATGTTCCCATGGCCCGTCAAGGGCAATGCTGGCCTCTTTGTTCCCTCAGTCCCTGCTCATGACCCACATATTAACTAACAATCCCCCTTTCTCCTGTTTCCATTTGGTCCTTGGATCTTTCTCTTATCTCTTTTCCTTCTCTCTCAGAAAACAGCTCAGTTTGATACAAACATGTTCTGCTATTGCTCAATGAATGGTTACCTTGGTTTCTTTACTGAATTACATCATCTACAATTAAAAAGTTTCACTCTGATACTAAAAAAGCTTCAATTCACAACCATTAATTTTAAGACAATCTCTGACACGATTGCAATATAATGTCCTAGTCTTATGAAAGCTGCTAACATATTGTAGACTGTTAAAAGAAATACAAGCTAAAGTCATGTTATAAATCATCAAATTATTTGGTTATATTGATGTTAAGTACTGATGTGGTTAATTACAAGGATAAGCCTTAACTACTCTCCTCTGTGTGCTTATGGCAAATGAATTGTGGCAAGGGTTATCTACTCTGATATACCTAATAGACGGTTAGTTCTCAAATGCTCAGAGATCTGCAGAAAGTGGAATTTAAAATGTTTTACTTAAAAGCTATTTATAATAGGCATGTCAGCTCCAGACAGCACTCCTACTCCCCCCCAAAGAAGATAAATTGGCAACGAAATCTCTGCCCGATACTAATTCAAAAGTGGCAATACAAGTCATTGTGCAAACCTGCCTCTTACCTCAATTGCTGCAAAGACCTTCTTATGTTTTGCAGTCAGCATTTGTTAGAGAGATGATAAAGACATAGGCTTCTAGCAATATGATACCCCACATCATTGATTTCAATTAGCTTCAGCAGTTCTGGATGATTGAGCACAATTATTGTGGAAATGTTATTTGTGAAGAGACAAAGATTTTAAAACAACAGGGAAAAGTGGGGGCACTTATGCTAACCCACAGACTCAAGCGCATTACATTGAACAAATATTGTCCTTGTGCCACAAAACAGAATTAAATGCTTGGGACAAGATTCAAAAACCTGAAAAACAAATTAAATCTTATACCAGAGTTAAACAGGGCCAGAGAAAACATCTTCATAACTTTTTACTAAGACTAACTAATCTGTGCAAATAGGAGTAACAGACCTAATAGCTAGATGAGTACTCATTAAATCTCTGACTTTTATAAATGACAAAAAGATACATGGTTATTTAATGGTTAGACCAGCACCAATGTTTAAATGGATCCTGCATACAATAAATATTGAGATATTTGACTATACAAATAAATCTTGGTTAGGAAAAGCAATTTCTAAAAATAAAGAAGAGATATCGAATATGAAATGTTTTGATTGTGATAGAAAAGGACATCTAAAAAGAGATTAAAGACAAGAAATTTCTAAAAATAATGTCTCCTCTTAAAATGCCAAAAAAAAAGGTATCAACCTTCTGGATTATGTAGTAGATGTGGCAAAGGCCAACATAAGACCAATAAATGAGGGCAAACAAAAGACAGACAAGGCAACCCGATACCATTGGGAAACTCCTCGGGGGGAGGGCCCTCACAGGCTCCCAAGTCAAAAGTGGTCCAGTCATTTCCAGTCATTGTGGAGGACATTTCTTGCCAATTTTTTTTTAAAAAACAGAGCATTTTATTAGAAAATCCATACTGTTAGGATAATAAAATAAACATGGTGGATAAATCAAAAATTTCAATAAAAATAAAAAAATGTATATTCTCAAAGACTTCTATAAATGATCAAATACCAAGCTAAGAATGGTATAAATGGCAATGTAATTGTGGGTTTGATAGACATGGGTACAATTAATTACTTGACATGAATATAATTACTTCAAAATCTGGCATCCAATTTGGCCTCACCAAGAAGCAGATATTCAATTCCTGGGAATTAAAACCCTATCTCAAATATAACAAAACAGGAGAAGGGTTAACTGAATAGGTACAGAAGGACAGAAAGAAAGGCTGAGGCCATGCATCACTAATAGTGTAGTATATTTATGGGATTGTGATATGCTGGAGCAATGAATTACCCCAACTAAAATTCCTGTGTTGTAGGAGGTCACTTGTTTGTTTCCCAGGAGTCCAGACTTCTGAAATAAAATAACCACACAGGACCTGCATTAATTAAATCACTGTTTGGACTATTACCTCTAACTTCTTATTGGCTAGCTTGTATTTATTAATTTAGCCCATTTCTATTATTTTATATTTTACCACAAGGCTCATGGCCTACTGGCAAGGTTCTTATCTCTGTCTTCGACAGCTGCTCCATGGCTTCTCTCTGACTCTGCCTCCTTTCTTCCATTATTTAGTTTAGTTTTCGCTGCCTAGCTCTACTCTACCCTATCAAAGTCCTAAGACATTTTCTTTTTTTCTTTTCGAGACAGGGTTTCTCTGTAGCTTTAGAACCTATCCTGGAACTAGCTCTTGTAGACCATGCTGGCATGGAACTCACAGAGTTCCACCTGTCTGTGCTTCCCAAGTGCTGGGAATAAAGGTGTGCACCACCACACCTGACTGTCTTTTTCTCTATTAACCAGTAGTATTCATAGCATACAGAAGGGAATCCCGCATCATTTTCCCTTATCTTTTTAAATAAGAAGGAAGGTTTTAACTTTAACATAGAAAAATTGATATCAAATTTCAAGCAAGAGTTACAGTTATAATACTTTATCTTTTATCTTATCTAGAGAAAACTATAATTATATCTATATACTCTTTAACTCCATCAAGGATTTCAAAATGATATAATATTGCCTAAGTAAACAAGAAGTATATTGTAAGGAACTTCCAAAACTCTATAATTGACAGAGATATCTTGCTACCTGGAGAGTCACCCAAAGTTTTTCTGCACTGTTGGGGCTTCCATGTTTTGCCTACAGGCCCACAGTTTCCAGACGACCTTTCCGTGAAGCAAGAAATTTCAAAGACAGTTCAACTTATATTGGCAGTTTGTCCATCATATTTTTCTGTGTCATGCAGAATATCTGGCAGACTCATTCTTGTAGCATGAACCCTGGAGAACTAGCTCATCTTTAGGCAAGTTATGCAGTCATTTCATTGTGGGTCCTGCATGTTTAGCTTTTACAGCATACCATAAAGCAGTCCATGTAAGAGCAGTTTCTTGCCCAAATGGCTAACAAACTCCATAAGAAGACTCTTCAATGCCCATCATTCTCATGAAGTAATTGATGCTGCCAGGAGCATAAGCTCTTAAGCTCTTAAAACACCTTAAATACTGTAAGTCTTAAGCTCTTAAAACACCTTAAATACCATATTCTGAAGGTCTCTGATAGGTTTCAAGAATACCTATCTAACTGAAATATATTTCCATACATCTACCAAATCTAAGTAACATGACTACAAGCTTGACTATATAGATGTTTATCTATTAACCTATTTATACATTACATATTTAAATGAGATGAACAATCACAGTACCTTAATCAAGAGCAGAAATAAACATAGAACATAATTGACCTTAAATTTGTATCAATAAACCAAGATCCATACCAATGCAAATCTCTAAATCATATCACCATTGAAATCTAAACAAACCTTTATAGACAATATTTGGGAATTTGGGCATAATTCTCTACAAACTTCTTTCTACTTTTTGTTGGGTGAAATATTTTTTTGGTGGTGTTCACAGTGACCTTTCAGGGAGTCTTTGTCCATCAAACCTCATTAGTCTGGAAGGATTCCACAAGTTCTCATCTTCTGTGAAAACAAAAGAAGACCCTCTTTTCAAAGGCAATATATCCTTAGAGTCAAATTTTGAATTCAAGAACACTTTAAAATATCTATGTTAGTTTAGCTTAGCAGCCAATACAATGAAATGTCCTACTGTACTTAGTTTATTCACAGTCAAAAATAAAAAAAAAACACAATATATATATAATCCAGACTCTGTATATTTCACCTTTACGTGGCTTGTTTGTTTTTATTCTATTACTTTTTATCTGAATCTGTCTTTTGGTGTATCTGTAATATTTTTCTGTCTTGAAGATCTTTTACAATAATAAGCAGCTTGGTTGTAGCAGCCCTGGGTGCTGGCTCTGCCTCTCTCCAACTTTCAAAATATTGGAGGTACCATTACTGTTAGCTCTGGGACAACCAGGTAGGAACTGCATTCAGCACTTTAACTCTGAGAATGATCATGCAGCACATAAACTCTTTTTATCTGAGTAATAACTAAATATGCCATGCAGAGCATTGCACAGCCTGGAGATGTCTTTGTGTATGGCAGTGGGAATCCACCATGTAATCTTGCCTGTGCACTCCTAGCATACTTGATTGTGCCACCTGCCCAGGCAGGGGGCACTGAGGTATGGGCATGGTCTCAGCTACTTTCCTACAAGTATAGGGCATACAAGCACCCAGGCCCTTAAACCCCATTCAACTGCTCCATAGCTGAACCTCCCAAAAGAGCCTGAGTCCTTCCCTCATGCTGGCAAAATAGGAAGCTGCTGTATTGAAACTGATTTTTTTTTCTGTTACCCCTGAATCAGGAAGACCTCTCTTAAGGAACCTGTGGCAAGCTGACTGCAGAATAAAAAGTGTGGATAAACTTTAGCGTTGTTATTGTTTTGTGTGTGTGTGTGTGTGTGTGTGTCTAGAATTACTTTTCAAGATTTCTCAGATTTTATGTGGACATAGTCAACCATGTTGTAGCATCAATTTGTTATAAAAGGTTGCTTGTTCATTTCCTAACTGACCAGACTCTCAAAATAACCACACAGAGACAGTATCAATTAAACCACTGCTTGGCCTATTTGTTCTATCTACTTATTGGTTATCTTTTACAACTTAATTTAACACATTTTCTTTATTTTATATTTTAGCATGAGGCTTGTGGCCTATCAGCAAGGTTCCAGAGTGTCTGTATCCTGCTGTGCCTCCATGGTTTCTTTCTGAATCTGCCTCCTTTCTATCAGCATTCAGTTTAGTTTTCCCCACCTAGCTCTATTCTATCCTATCACAGGCTTAAGACAGTTTCTTTAGTAACCAATTGTATTCACAGCATACAGAGGGGAATTGCACATCATTCCTGTAGTCCCAAAATCTGATATTTCTGAAAAAAAATATAAGATTCTATACGCAAGGGTCATTATCCATTTAGAATGTACAAAAGCACAAACTAACTAACAAACTTTTAGTGGTACCAGTAGTCTTACCTTTAAAATGGTTACCTGCATAACCAATATATGTTAAACAGTGGTCTTTAACATAAGACAAACTGCAGGCTTTAAAAATGCTGGTACAGGAGCAACTAGATGCTCACCATATTAAAGAATTAATCAGCCTTTAAAATTCTCCTGTACTTGTTATTAAAATGAATCTGGTAAATTAAAAATGGTAACAAATCTAGGAGCTGTCAACAAGGTAATTCAACCAGATTTATGTCAGCTTGCTCACAATAATAACAGTGAGTAATAGAGTAAATACTTGTGAGCTATTGTAAGGTGCCTTGGCACCACCGTGCTGTGAGCTCGCTGGCTTGGAGCCAAAGTGCCATTTGCTGTTTCTCTCCTGACAACTTCTGCGCATGCGTGCATTTGTATAGGGCATCATATGAATTGACCAATCCAGTCATCACATGATTGCGCCAATTTGGCCTGAGCCTATCAGGCGATGACAGCTCAGGGCTTTGTTTGGCACTGCTTATAAGTGAGTTGTGCCTGGGATCGTGGTCCTTCTGCCTTTCCTATCTTCAAGACAGTGTGTCCCAATAAAGTGCGTTCTGAGGAGAATCCTGTTGTGGTCATCTCTTCCGCTGGCAGATGTAGCCTGTCACAAAGTGGTGCCAAAAACCTGGGAACTCCATCCAGGCATCAGGCAAGGACCCCTGCGATTGTGGGAGGATTCAGAACTCAGACGCTCGGGACAGTGGGCTGGTAAGTTCTCCATAAGTAACATTCTGACATGCTATTCAGGGGAGTAGATCCACTTCTTGGGGCCCTGGTGTTTTTGGTCTTAGTCATTGCAGTCTTGGCCTGTTGTTTTTGCCTTCGCTGCCACAACCCCGGTCAAGAGTGCCTTTGCTGCTGTGATCATGCATAAATAAAATCAAAAGTACGTCCGGTGTAAAGAAGTCGGCCTTTCCCCCTATGAGTTAATAGCGCATAGATAGACGTGTATAAGCGGGAATGGCCTCTTTTCAGCACCCTATTCAGGAGCTACTTGAGGACCGAGAATTAAAGGTCTCTGAAGGCACAGTGAGAAAGTTTCTTGAAGATGTGGATCGGGCTGCTCCATGGTTTGGCCAGTCAAGGGATATTAATACCACCTGTTGGAAAAAGTTGCATAAACACCTGGGAAGGGAAAAGTTGGAAGGCAGGCTGTGGCCAGGCACACTTCCGCTATGGCGACTGGTACAATCGTTTTTGTGAGAGGGCAGGTGCGTGGAAGCACTACGTGAAGGTCGCAGGGCTCTTACTGCTTACCAGGATAGTATGTCAGAATCAGACAGTAAAGGAAAAGAAACTAAAGGCCTAAGGAGAGCTATACAAGCTCTCGGAAGAGGGGAAAAAAACCCTGAGGAAAAACAGGAAAGCGATAAGAGCTCTCAGAGGAGGGGACAAAAAAACCCCAGAGGAAAAACAGGAGAGTGATAAGAGCTCTCAGAAGAGGGGACAAAAAAACCCTGAGGAAAGACAGGATAAGGAGGAGTCTGTGAAGCAAATTCCTTGGGGACTATATCCCATCCTAGATAAGTTTGCAAACCTCTCCCTTAGTGACAGCTCAGAGGGAAAAGATTGGTTAGGTTCAGAGGAGGAGGAAGATTTGGAGGAGAAAAACTCTCTGGTCATTCAGGTGCAGGGCCCTGCCCGGGTACTGGATTATTTTTCCCAGCCCACCCCAGCTCCCCCTTCCAGCTGAGGGGTCCTAGGCTCTCACAAAGCAACAGGCTCCAGGGCTAAGGCTCTGGGGATTGGGGATTGAGCGCAGGGAAGCAGGGGCTATTTGTCCCACGGTACTACATCCATCAAGTTGGAGCTCCATCCATCAAGCCGCGCTTTTGCCTCTGAGATCCTGGAGCACCTGAGGGCCCTGATCTAGTCCCAGTAGAAACATCTGGAGTGTAAGTCTATCTGGCCAGGCACCTGCCCAGACTCGAGAGGGGTGCAGGGACACTCTATCCCTCTAAACTCTATGGTCTTTCTGGCGCAGGGCCCTGCCCAGGTACTGGATTTTTTTCCCAGCCCACCCCAGCTCCCCCTTCTAGCTGCGGGGTCCTAGGACCTCACAAAGCAGCTGGCTCCAGGGCTAAGGCTCTGGGCATTGGGGATTGAGTGCAGGGAAGCAGGGGTTATTTGTCCCAAGGTGCTACATTCACCAAGCCAGAGCTCCATCCACCAAAACCACACTTTTGCCTCTGAGAACCTGGAGCACCTGGGGGCCCTGATCTAGTCCCAACAGAAACATCTGGAGGATCCTGGAGCATCAGGGGGCACCAATCTAGTGCCATCAAAACATCAGGAGGTCCCAGCAGAAACATTTGGAGGCCCCAGCAGTAACATCTGGAGGTCCCAGCAGAAACATCTGGAGGTTCCTGCTGAAACATCTGGAGGTCCAGCAGAAATATCTGCAGATTCTAGCAGTAACATCTGGAGGAACCATCTAGAGGAGCTAGCATCTACCAAGCTTGTGCTTTTGTCAACGGGGCCCTTGACCAGCAAATCACACTGATCCAGTACCAGTTGAGCCATCCATTCGGTGACATTAGAATCAACACCACAACCTGCTTCAGGTAGGAGGTGATCTGAGTTCTATCACCAGGGCAGAGGAGACCTTAGAGGGAACAGATCAAGAAAACTCCCCCAAGTACACATTCAATCACAACATAAACTCCAAGCCACCTAGCCTCTTCTGACCATATTGAAAGGAAAAGATAGGCAAGCATCAAAACAAGAATTCCTCCAACAACCTGAAAAGCAATATGATAACACCAGGATCCATGGAATATGCAACAGGTGCACCTGAACAACCTAATCCAGAGGAAGTAGAAGAAATATACGTTGAACTTAACATTATGAAAGTGATAGAGACCTTTAAAGAAGAGGTGAAAAACTGTTTGAAAGAAAGGGATGAGAAGACTAACAAAAAGTTAGAAGAAATGAATAAATACCTCAGAGATACCCTAGAAAACCAAGAAAAAGCAATCAAACAGGTAAAGGAAACAGTTCAAGCCCTGAAAACAGAAATGGAGGCACTGAAGAGAACACAGACCGAGAGATGGCTGGATATGGAAAAGCTGGATAAATGAGCAGTAACTGCAGAGACAAGTATAAGCAACAGAATACAAGAGATAGAAGAAAGAATCTCAGACACTGAAGATACGGTAGAG
>JAQHUG010000319.1:441666-462609 GCA_028555095.1 Dicrostonyx torquatus
GCAAGAGACTTGTCTCTAGAGGGGATCCCAGGTGTTCACAGGGATGTCCCCAACTAGGTACCTGGGCAGCAGAGGAAAGGGTGCTCTGAGTGTTCCCCATAGTTACATTGATGAATATCTTGATCATCACCATAGAAATTTTGCATGATAGATGGAGATAGAGCCAGAGACCAGCATTCACATCAGAGCAAGGGACTGAGCTACCAAGGTCCAGTGGAAGAGAAGAAGGAGGGAGAAGATCAGCAAGTAAGTCAGGACCGTGAGGGACCGGCCCACCAACTGAGACAGTGTGCTTGATCTATTGGGAGCTCATCAAATCCAGCTGGACAATGACTGAAGGAGCATATAACCAAACTGGACTCTCTGAATGTGGCTGCCAATGGGGACTGACTGATAAGCCAATGATAATGGCACAGGGACCTATCTCTTCTGCATGTATTTGCCTTTTGGGAACCTATTCTATATGGTTGCACACCTTCTTAGGCTGACATGGTGGGGGAGGGCTTTGGGCTTTCCACAGGGCAGGGTATCCTGCCCCATCTCAAGGAAGCAGGGAGAGGGAGGTGGGGGAGTGGGGTAGTGGGAGGCCTGGGACAATGGGATTAGATGTAAATTTTTCTTTTAACAATAAAAAAAATTTTAAAAATGTTAATAAAAAAGATTTTTGTCAAACTGTATGAATGCATATGTCTACTTCTGCTTCAGATATTTTGTATATTGATACAAGTTTAGGATATTAATCACATTGCAATATACATCTCTGCTTCTGATCAAGATGCTTATACATTGTTTAAAGTTTGATCTCATTGTCCTTATATGTTACACAGATTTTTAAAGATTGTTTAATATTCTAATATGTATTCTTATTCTTTAAGCTATGTAGGTATTTAAAATTATAGATCAATAGTCATCCATGTTTGTCATACTTATAGTTAAACTAATCAGAATTTTTAAATACACAGAGATTGTATTCTACTTAGATAGGTTATCTTCAACCACTTCAAAGAGCTATAAAATATGACATTTTAATAATTTAGGATTGTGTTGACATTAGACATGATTCCTCCTGGCAGCAATCTATTCCTGAAAGAATGCTGAGTACCAAAGACACTTGGAGCTTCTTATTTTCTTGGCCAAACTGGCCATTGGTCAAGGAACTGCCCGTGAATCAACCACTGACAAAACGTCCAGTCAGGAAAAGACTGTCAAATCTTGCCAACACAGGGTAAGATGGTTTTGAAAATTTTTCAACCTCTAAAAATGGTCTGCCAGTTACTCTAGGCCTTAGACAAGGTTGGTTGTTCCAACATTACAAATGAGACTTTGGGTGATTGTCCAGGTAGGGAGTTATTGCTATCATTTTTTGCACTTTTTAAAAGTTGCTTGATTGTACTTTCTGCTTACTCAAGTGATATTATTTCCCTTCTTGTGTCTTTGATGGGACTAAAGTCTAGATACTCATAATAATTTTCTCCCATTACTTGGCCAATAATACAAGACTTAGACTCCTTGAAATAAAATTATTATTAAAACATTTATCACTTCTTTCTTTCTTGATATTGTTTAGGCTGGTTGTAATTATATTTTTTATACATTATATTTTTTCATATTACATATAATTTTGTATTAGGCTCAGAACTCTGTTATTTACACAAAAGGGGGATGTTGTAGGAAATCCTTCATCCAGGAAACTTTATGTTATCTGCCTATTTGGGCATGGCTCTCATACTATAAATGTCAATGTAAAATGCATGCTTGCTCTCTTCTGGCTGATGGATTCAATTGCTTTCCCTGTTCATGCAGAGGTCTGTGATCTGTGAGTCTACCCCCTAATAAATAACCCTTTATTTTACTCAATTCTGAGCTAATGTGGGATTTGTGTGTGTGTGTGTGTGTGTGTGTGTGTGTACGTGTGTATTGTATGTTGTGTGTATATGTGTTCATCTTCAGTGAAGCAAGCAGGAAACTGGGAAGTTGACTGTCTCCAGTTGCCTATAGTAAATGTAGGCTGGTCCTCCCATGAGTTCCTATAGAACAGAAGCCTATAGGATCTTCCTGAACTTTGCAAGCCTACCTCTGCCATCCAGAAAATGAATGTTTCCCTAAGACATTCCCTGAATGGCTATGGAGGACCCTACAGTAGCTTTCTCAGCAGCCAGCTAGTAAGTCTCTGTCATTTTCTAATCAACAACTCAGAAGAAATTTAGTCCTCTCAGAATTATGAAGTTTGTTGTTGACTCAATGCTTATAGAAAACCCCATTGTCTAATTTTCCTCCTAACCTTGGATAGCCTTTCAGCCTTCCTTTGCTCTGACCATGTAGACTTGTTTCAGCTTGAAGCAGCTATAAAAGAGTATACATTGTCCCTGCATGCAAAACATCCTAAAAATTAAAAACAGGGCCAAGTCAGAGATTTGAAGACAATCAAAATGAATCAAAGGTTTAATTCTCATAAGTCAAGGAAAGAATGAAGAATAAAGGAATAGAAAGTCCTATTCATAAATAGAGAAATAAAAAGTTGTATGCTAAAACTGAAACACATTTTGGAAGAAAAATAATAAAGCTGGTATTCACTGATAACCTTTAACAAGCACGTTCTGCCTTAAGAGCTGGTATCCTGGCAGCCACTGTGTACAGAGGTAAACTTTTAACAATCTTACTACAGACAATGGTTAGCTTCTAACTTTTACCTCTATTGGACCCTCTGCTTGTATTCCCTTAATTTTTGATTGTCCCTTTATGTGAGTCTACTCTCTCTGCCTTGCATTCTTTAAAGGACAGTTAAAAGTGGCAATATCAGCCACAGGTTTTTGTAAGCGTTCTATGTTAACATTCTAATGTCAGATAATCAAAACTTGTGAAACTTAATATGTAATCTGACTTTAAGAATGACCTCAAGGTTGTAAAATATTTGACCCACACCTGGTGCTTGATATTACTATAAAAGGAGGCTGCCCCCCCTTGTCAATATTTCAGAAGCCCGATCTCTCGTTGTGGTCACAGCAATAGCTGATAAGCTTTGTGTGCCCCATGGTGATATTTCCCCTTTTTATGGAACAAAGCTTGCTTCAGGTTTAATAGTCTTTAATGGTCTGTTCCCCATTATTTCGTGATCTCAAACCCAACCATAACTAGTGTTTTAGGGTTTCTTATTCTTTAAATTTAAAGAACGCTATATATAGACTACAGAGGTTGAAGGAGAAAAGATGACAGAAAGAAAGAGAGTGGAGGGAAGGAAAAGGGAAAAAAAGAGAGATGGAAGAAAACCACTCAGAGTTACAATATTGCAGAAGGGGTCCCAGGAAACAATGTGCTCAAGTCTGTCCTGTCCCCTGGGTATCCTGTCCCTTTAAGAACAAGCCTCAGCCATGCCCCCACTTCCAACTGAGCAAGTAGATCTTCTGCTTCCTTCAGCCTGTGTGCTCTCTCTCCCCAAGTGTCTTCTGAAGTAGGGGCTGCTGTCTCTGTCTCCAACCCTCTTCTCCCTTCTCTCTTTTTCTGTTTCTCTCTCACACACTTTCTCTCCCCTTCCTTTCCCTTCCATAACCTACTAAATAAATTGTATGCAAACTCTCTCTGCATAGTGTGTCTATCTAGCTCTCACCCACCAAGGCTGCCACAAGGGTCCAGTTGGTTCACCTGACAAGGTCCCTTGTAGGACTGACCTTCGCAGGCAGTGACCCTCCATAGTCTACCACCAACTGCTGGCCAGCATGGGACACCTGCCATTTTTATAACCATAACTTTGGTGCTGTGTGTCTTGTCAAGGCTCTCTCCACTTTGCCTCCTGCTCATTGGTGGGCTGGCTGAGGACACATGGGACTCTGGATTCAGACAATCACTGTAAATGGTAAGGTTCCCTTTTCCAAGTTAGCTTTTGCTGACATTCACCTCTGGTTGCTTCCCATAGCTAAAAAGTGTGACCAGACTACCTGGGATGATCCTCTTGCCATTTGAGCTATTTTGGTTCCCTGAGCACTGCTCTCATTGAGCTTAGCAGTGCATTCATTTTGGGGCCTGGGGTCTCTCAGATTTTTTGTTTTTGTTTTTGTTTCATTGTTGCTATTGTTGTTTTTCTTTTAAAATATAAGTGGTCCTCATCGTGAGAGACAACCCAGGGCAGTCTCAATTACTGACCCAACCTACAGAGGGAAGATAGTCTCCTGTCAGCCTTGAGGTCTGCACTCTTTTAGCTGCTTTCACATTTTCAGCTACAGAAAATAACCCCTAAAAAATCTATCAACCACCTGATAAAAAAGCAGGATTGGATTAAATATATCATGTAACAGTAAACATACATGCATTTAAGGCACGTGTATGCATACAGACACATTAGAGTCAACTCAAGTCGTGTGAATATGTGTGACTTGAGTTGACTCTAGTGTGTGTGTGCATACACGTGTCATAGATGCATGGATGCTATAATTATCTGTCCATTATATCTCATTCCAGACTAAGAAAACATTAAGTCTCATGTCCTAAATTAATATGTACTCCTAAATCACTTACAAATCTATGGTATATTTAATCCAACCCTGCTTTAAAATATATTAAGCTGTTCTCTACTCTTATCAGTTCTACTGTGAAGTTTTTATTGCAAGCAGTTTTTGCAGTTTTTTCTTCTTTCTGTCTTTTACAAGTATAAACCTTACCTGTTAATTTGAGAGTCAATACAATCAAGTTTGAACCCAGCTCTGCAGGCAGATTCTATACTGTAGTTATAATTCATTTATACTCATTAAACTGACCTCAACCACTCAGAGATCTGAGAAATAAAGCATTTAAATATTTAATTATTAAAAGATACTTCATAACAGAGAAAGACAGACTGGTTCATAGCAGTACCACTCTACTTCCTTCAAAAAAAGACAGAGAAAAGATGGGAAAAGAACAATGTCCATTCACAATTTGCTTCATCTACTCTCAAGCACTGAATACTGGATAAAACTGCTTTTCATCTAAACTGAAGAACTCCAGATGGCCGACAGAATTGCTGGAATCGACAGTCTAACTGCTCAGGTCAAGGTAGGCCTACAGGGTTTTCTGGAGCCTTGAAGGCCTGTACTAAATACCAAAAAGACATATACAACTTTCAAAAAGGACCATGGAGGAGCCTGAAGAGTAGCTCTAAAAGTAGCCAACTAAATAAGTTCTCTGTCATTTTTAAGTCAATAACTCAAGTAAAATTTTAACCTCTTTTTTTATTGTTAAAAGAAAAATTTACATTTACTCCCCTTGTTCCCAGCCCTCTTGCTTCCTCACTACCCCACCGCCCTCCCCCTGCTTCCTTAGATTGGGGCAGGATACCATGCCCTATGGGAAGCCCAAGGCCCTCCCCCCTCCAACTCGGTCTAAGAAGATGTGCATCCATATAGAATAAGTTCCCAAAAAACCAATACATGCAGAAGAGATAGGTCCCAGTGCCATTATCATTGGCTTCTCAGTCAGTCCCCATTGGCATTCACATTCAGAGAGTCTGGTTAGGTCATATGCTCATTCAGTCCTGGTCCAGCTGGATTTGTTGAGCTCCCAATAGATCAAGCACGCTGTCTCTGTTGGTGGGCCAGTCCCTCACGATCCTGACGTCCTTGCTCATCTTCTCTTTCCTTCTGCTCTTCCACTGGACTTTGGTAGCATGATCCCTTGCTCTGGTGTGAATGTGGGTCTCTGGCTCTATCTCCATCCATCATGCAAAATTTCTACGGTGACGACTGAGATATTCAACAAAGTAACTATGGGACAAGTTCAGTTCAGGCACCCACTCCTCTGCTGCCCAAGTACCTAGCTGGGACTTCCCTGTGAATACCTGGGATCCCCTCCAGAGACAAGTCTCTTGCAAACCTTAAAATGACTCCCGTTAATGTAGTTATCTTATTCCCTTCTCCAATATCCACCCTTCCTCCATCTGTCCGGGACCGTCGCCCCGAACATAGAAACTGAAGCTCTTCCCCAAATGTGTGCAGAAAGAACCGAGCCTTCACACCATCACAGCTTAAAAAGGCTTTACATTTATTCTATTTGCCTAAATTCCCTTTGCTTCCTAAGGCTTCCTAGTGACCATTTGTTCTCCCTTATACCTTGCTATTTCTTTCTCTCTTTAGCTATATTTGCTCTTCCCCTATTTCTTGTCCTGTCTCTCTGTAAAACTCTCTCTGTAAAACTCTCTGTAAAAACTGCTCCTGCCCGACTGCTCCTAGCCCTTTTTCTTCTCTCCCCCTTTCTTCTGGTTTCCTTTGATCCTAACTTCTCTTCCTGCTTTGTTCTCAGCATTCGCCCTCTGCATTCGCACCTCAGTTAGGAGAGATAGCCGTTTTCCTGGGGCAACCTACAAATGAATCAGAAGCTGGAGCAAAACCCTGGCCCATTGTTTTTCTAAATAGTTGCCTTCCACAGTAAACCTGCAAGGCGTCCTTGGTCTGGCGGCTACCACATCCATCTCTACCCTCTCACAACCCCAGGCTCTCCCCAGTTCTTCCTTTCTCCCTTCTACCCCCCTCCCTTTCGCTTACCCCCTCCCCCAATCCCTACCACCACCCCCATCCGCACCCCTGTCATTCCAGCTTTTGTCTGACCATCTTGTTTGCTTCCGACATCCAGGAAAATCTATATAAGTTTTTCTTTGGGTTCACCTTGCTATTTGGCATCTGCAGGCTTGTAAGCTATAGGATTAATGTCCTTTGTTAATGGCTAAGTTCCACTAATGAGTGAGTACATACCATACTCATCTCTTTGGGTTTGGGATATCTCGCTAAGGATGGAGTTTTCTCAATGATCTCTGATGCAGTTTGGCAGCTGAGAGGTTTTTGATGGTTTGAAAGGACAGCCTCACCAAACAATATTCAATAAAATGAAAAATAAAAGTTATTAAACTGTGTGCCTGCAAGTTATAAAAATGTGAGGAAAATATTCTCTCATGCTGCTTTTCATAGTCTTAAAGAAACTTTTCATTATGCAAAAATATCTGTCACAGTCACTCTGGTATAAATATACTCCTACTTAAAATTATGTTTTCACAGACACAAAAATTCTTGTGAGTTTCAGGGTCTACTTTATACAGGTTAGATACACCCCTCTCAATTCCCTGATCCTAAATTTTTTTTCTTCCTAAACTTATCTTTGTCCTCTGTTCTGCCAATACCTTAAACAGGTCTAAGAGACACCAAACATTGCCATACCACAAACCCTGGATAAGAGTAAAGAGATGAGGTATCCCAGGATGTGACGAACCCCCATTTCTCAGGTCACCTTCTGACCTGACACTTACAAATAAACTGGAAGCAGTCTTGATAATCCACCACCCCAATTATTTTACCCTGTTGTGCCTAACTTCCTGCTTTTTATTATAATAAAGAGATGGAAGTCTTCTGGTTTGTACTGTCACCTGGGTACCCTGTCCCCTTTAAGAGAAAGTCCCTGGCCACTCCCCATCTTCCACCAGGGTAAGGGGATATTCTACTTCCTGAAGAGGGGCTGCTGTTTCTCTCTTTTTCTCTCCACTTCTCTCATCTCCCCCCTTCTTCTGTCTTTCTTTCTCACCCTCTCCCCTTTCTCCTTGCCTTACATTATCCACTATAAACTATATCCAAACTCTCTCAGCATGGCCTGTCTATCTGCCTCTTATCCACCAAGGCCTCCAAGGCTCTGCCCTGGACTCGGATCACCCACTGTGACCGTTCATGGGACTGGCCTTCCCCCACAGTGTCCTGCCATGGTCTCCTACCCACCACTGCCCTACTTGGGATACCCACCATTTTTTTAAACCATAACACAATGTAGTTTATATTCTTTGCTAACTGAAACCCAGATAGTCCTGGCACTTCTAAAAGATTTGCAATAGACAATGCAGGAAGATGTGGAGATGAAGATAATCTGGTCAATCCCTTTGGCTCTACCAGATATCCCTAGTGCCTCCTTTCAGTTTCTGTAATTTAGAAACATACAGCCTCTGTGCTGAATAATTGCTTAGGAGGTAAAAAAGGAACAGAAAACAGACTACTCCTGGCTTTCCTGGCCCAAGATAAAACATTCTCAGAGCTATTGAATGTAGCCTCTGTCCTATTTGAACAATTTTTATCTCTTGTTCTCATTGTAAACAATTCACACTGATTTGGGAACTTAAAATAAGTCATCCATTGCTTTCACAGAGTCTATGTATCTGGGTATAGATAATATTTTCAGTTAAACTCTCACAAGCCTAATATAAGGTTGCTGGGAGAACTGGGCTCCTGATTAGATATTAGATGGATAAAATCCTTACAACACTATTCTTTTTTGCTAGATTTATTTCATAGTGGTGTAAATTTTCAGTTTATATTCATTGCTAACTGAAAGCCAGAAGTTGTCTTGGCTTTTGGAGACTGATGCTGAAAGTATATCCATGAAATAAAATGATTGTGAGATTTTGATAGCTTAAAATATTTTGAATTTTACCATATATTGTATCACTGAATGAAGGATAATGTACTTTACAGGACCTTTGTGATGACCTAGATAATTCAGGAAAGTATCTTTCAAAAGCAGGAACCTTAATTGTATATGAAAAAATCTTGTTGCAAGACATATTAAGAATTTTCAGCAATTACCCCATTAATATTGAGGAAGACATTATGCCTCCTTTATAACAACAGTGAAAATATTTTAGATAGATGTGCTAATTAGTTTTCGCCAGTTTGACGCAAACTGGAGTCACTTGGAAAGAGAATCTCAATTGAGGTATTGCTTCCTTCAAATTTTTCTGTGGGCATATCTGGTAGTCATTTTTTCATTCAAGATTGAGAAGAGATGGTTCAATTAATTGTAGGCAATGCCACCTAAATTATCTATTCCTGAAACATAGAAACAGTAACTGAGCAAGTAATAGGGAGCAAGCCAGTAGGCAGCAATCTATTTTCTCCCCTTCAGTTTCAGTTTTGTTTCCCTCTGTGATGTACTGCAAACTGTAAGCCAAATACTTTCCCCAGTTTGGTTTCATTCATGCTGTTTCTTACAATAGAAAACAAACAAGGACAAAAGTTTATTGTTGTTTTGTGTTTTACTCTTAATTTCCAAAGGGATTTTAATCCACTGCTAACATTCAACTTATTTTGTAATGTTTTCAAACTTTTAAGGATATTTATAATTATTTGGTTATTTTAGATTGATCAGAGCTTTGAAACATAAATTTCACTAATTTATCAGAGCCACAGGATTATGCAGGAAACATTTGCTGGTGCATTGAAAAAACTAACATGTAAAGCTAATGACATGGTATTCAAAGATGTGGGATTCCCCTCTGTATGCTGTGAATACCATTGTTTAATAAAGAAACTGTCTTGGGCCTGAGCAGGAAATAGAGGTAGGTGAGGAAATGCTGGGAGAGAAAAA
This sequence comes from Dicrostonyx torquatus, assembly GCA_028555095.1. Taxonomy (NCBI): domain Eukaryota; kingdom Metazoa; phylum Chordata; class Mammalia; order Rodentia; family Cricetidae; genus Dicrostonyx; species Dicrostonyx torquatus. The sequence continues at coordinate 451,030 of JAQHUG010000319.1, forward strand.
GCAAAGTAAGAGAGAAGCCATGGAGCCGCTGGAGACAGATGCTGGAAACTTTACCCAGTAAGCTACAGTCATGTGACAATACACGTGTTAATAAAAATGGGTTAAATAAATATTTGAAATTTAGCCAATAAGAAGCTAGAGCAAATGGGCCAAGCAGTGATTTAATTAATACAATTTCTGTGTGATGATTTTGGGTTTAAAAAGTTTAGGAAACTCATTTAGTAAAATTTTGCTTTGAAAACTTGAACTTGCCTTTAAATTTTTCATATACTTAAAAGTAATTTATCTCAGATTGTTATAGAGTTTGCTATGTAGACAAACATTAAAATTTAAAGATCTACTCTAAAGAATAAAAATATTATGCTGCTACCTCATGGCTTACATTTGCAGGGTAATGGAAGTGCTCTCATCAGTCAATACTCACCACATGTCATCAAAAGAGTAATGGAAAAAAACATGTCCATGATCAGCTCTCCTTACATTTCCAACATCTGACAGTCTAAGAAACACTGTTCTATGGTGAACCTCTATTCATCATTGTCAAATTATTTTGACCAATAAACTTGGGGCAAAATCAGATGCTCCTTTCTGACACCATGTCATATCCTCTTTTTTTTTTCAAGTTAACTTATGACTTGAGAATAATAAGAGCACTATCTTTCCAGTATTGTTTTGGAGATTTATATGAAAGTAAAGCAAAAGGACAAAGGTATGTATTTAATAAATATCATCATTTCTTTAATTTTTGAATTCTGATCTAACCAGATTGAACTTGAATTTGTGATTCTCTGAATCCCTGCTCTTTTAGCAAATCTTCCCAGTGTGTACCCTGAGAAAGAAAGGGTACTGATCTTGGATGAGTGGGGAAGTAGAAAATAACTAGGAGAAGTACAGAGGGAATGAATCAAAACATATTTTATTAAAGGAAATATTTTAGTAAAAAGTCTTATCTACAAAAACAAAGATTTTGCTGTCTCACAAAAGCCTACAAAAAAACAAGCTATTCAGAACATGATATGATTTATTAGCATTTATTTAGTTTTCTGATTTACTGGTAAGCAACACCTTAAAAATTTGCTATACAAATGATTCCAGTAAAATCTAAAATAGAATAAAAAGACAAAAAGTTTGAATTAATGTTCTAAAGAACACAGTCTTAATTACGGTTTCTACTGCTGTGATAAACTTTAATGACACAAGTGAGCTTGGCCCTTGAACATTAATTATAAATGACGAAACATATCATAAATTTTCCCATACAAGAATTTTGTGGAAATATTTTTATGTTATTTTTCCATCTTTTAAAATTACTCCAGCTTGTCTCAAATTGTCATAAGATTAGCCAGCAAAATCTGAAAATTTTATTTAGCAAAACAAAAAGTTTGGGTTCAATTATAGAGAAATATTTATACTAAGATCAATTAAAGAACTAATTTAAATTTTCTGAAAACTGTCTTTCAGATGAAACTTCCTGAATTATATGCATCTTTGGATGAATGAAAAGTGTTCAGATTTTATCTGCATTTTGTGAAATTGTGAATGATCCTTGGTTGAGAGCAGATGGTACTTTTTCCCATAAAGGTATTAATATGAGATTTATTATCACGGTGCTTAGTTTTTTAATAATCCTTAGTTTTTATATTCTCTGGAAGATCTTCTATGATTATTTTCTTGTACCAAAATAAAATACAGGAATCATAAGAGATAAAAAGAATAATCAAGAGTTGTGTGACAAGAAAGAAAGTAATGATATCTTTTTCCTGTGAAATTTCAGTGTTAGTTTAATTAATTTTTTTACCAAAATTTCTAATAAATGATTTACTAAGTAAATATTGCTTGAATAGCAGTAGGCTTCTTATTTACTGGTTGGATATAGGGTAATATAAATCACTGTTGAGGGACTGGAGAGATGGCTCAGAGGTTAAGAGCATTGCCTGCTCTTCCAAAGGTTCAATTCCCAGCAACCACATGGTGGCTCACAACCATCTGTAATGAGGTCTGGTGCCCTCTTCTGGCCTGCAGGCATACACACATATACAGAATATTGTATACATAATAAATGAATGAATGAATGAATGAATGAATAAATAAATAATTTAAATAAATAAATAAATCATTGTTGATTTTTTCTAATATTGTTAAGTACAAATGCCATTACATATGTCTATATTCTATGATCACTATTCATATCCACTTTCTCAAATTTCTAATAATATGTTTGTATATTTTATCTTTATTGTAGACAATAATGTTTCAATATCTTTTCTGCTTAAAATCTCAGATAAAATATGGTATGTCTAGAAAATCATGTGAAATTGATTCTCTAAATTTCAACTTCTAATAATCATAATTGTTTGCATAGGACATTTATTGTATATAAGTATTATATTAAATATTTTATATCAAACAATTATAAATAAAGCCCTGATGTTTAATTTAGTATTGCTATCTATACTATTACTAATCCATAGATGTAAATAGTATAAGAGGTCCTCCTGTCTATGTGTTGATTTTATTGGTTAATAAAGGAACTGCTTTGGGCATATAACAGAGCTATAGGGGAACAGAGTTAGGTGGGGAAATTTAAATGAAATTTTAGGAAGAAGAGTTAGGAAGAGACACCATGGTGCTACCAGAGACAGACATGCCAAATCTTTCCTGGTGAGCCACTGCCATGTGGTGATTAATAAAAATTAATAAATTAATAAAAATGATTTAAATTAATGTAAGAGTTAGCCAGTAAGATGCTAGAGCTAATGGACCAAGCAGTGATTTAATTTAATTAATACAGTTTCTTTGTGGCTATTCCAGGGCTAAGTTTTCCAAGCAGACAGGATGAACACTTCTTTTTATAGCAACTGCATCAAGATATGTCAAGAGGAAGCTGAATATCTCCTTTCTAGCCACTGGCTAGAATGTCATTGAAATTAATGATGAATGTAATATTCATATTTTCTGTAAGACATAAATGGCTACATAAATAGTTGTAGATTATTTGAATGGAGATTAGAAAGAATATGTTGTCTGAATTACTATTGTTAAGTATGTTTTATTATTAATCCAGAAGTCTTAAACAATGACAGAATTTGTCTGTTCTGTTGAGTAAGGCCCATCCTTGTTATAGATCCAGAAGAACAGGAAAGAGAGAACACATGTCTGTTCACTTTTGAAATCCAAGCTGAGATTTCTCAACTTCATTATTATTTTTTTGAGAAAAGGAGAGAGAGAGATACCCTTGGACTGAGAGGTACTATTATGTTTCTACAGTTGGAGGTCAAAACAGCCAGCAAAAACCAAAAGCTTTTAAATCTCTCTAAAAAGATGACCTCTATGATGTTGTTAAAAAGACCTTTAAAGAGAAGGTATGAAGTACGGATCAAAGATCTCTTGGTTCACTGTTTTGTTTTATAACACAAATGCTGAGGTATTGATCTGAAGAAATATAACACAAATAAAATTAAGGAGGAGGCAGAAGAATATGCTAAACTATTCTCCTAAATTCCTCTAAAGCTAAAGGAAAATACTGAGAAAAATTGCAATGATACATTGGCTGTTATTGCAGGTTTTACTTTCAAGTCTAAGTACTGTCAAACCTAAAAACTTTAAAAAAGCATAAATAATAAGGTTAACATAAGCATAACAAATAAATAATCAGATCATGAAAATAAAGAGATAGACAGATGAATATATCCATAAATAGAAGATAGATAGATATAGTTAGATGATAGATAGATAGATAGATAGATAGATAGATAGATAGATAGATAGATAGATTGTAACAATGTGGAGTGATTATCACTTTATAATGGATAAATGTGATTTATTTAGTTGAGGTCATCAAAGATAACACTGAATTGTTTCTGCTTATGTTCCTGAATTTATCTCTCAATGTAATCTCATGTGAAAGATTAACTGTATATGTTATTCTTCTGAGTTTTAACTATACTTTAGGATATATATGCTGGGGACTTTGAGATGGATGATACAGACTTGGTTTAATCAACATATAGCCACATATGAAAGAGAGGCAAATTAAAGAACAATCAAAATTTATCATATTTTAATGTCTCCCTAGAAGAAATGACTTTAAGTTAAATTTTAAGAAATTCATTGAAATTGAAAAACAAAATACAACTAACAAGAGGAACAAGTGAAAATAGTTGAGTCCAATTTTCTTCCTGTGAAGGTATTTGCAAGATCATGACAATGTAAAACTATTTAGTAATATCAAGTAAAATAATTTTTAATATAGAGCACATGCAACTACACCCTTTGTAAGGACTTGGTAAGATGTCAGCTGGCTTTTGTGATTCTGATGATCCCAGAAAAATCACAATGCTATGATAGTTACATAAGATCTCAATCATTGATGCAGATAAGGAGAGCTCTGATGGAGAGAATTATAAGCAGCATTTTATTTACTAAAATATACATGTCTATTATTTGCTGAATTCAAAGTAATCAAGAGTAACTTAATACTCTGACTTTTTAAACTTCCTCTCATTATATACCAATATTTGCTAATTTTAGACATTATAGGAGTCTAAGAACTATAAATTCTAAATCCTGAATAGTGCATATAGACTTAAAAATATGGGAATAATTATGATTAGAATGAGAAATGATCAATTAGAGTAATCACAAGTGGAAGAAGTACATTGAGAAGAAAAACCTTGTTTTGCATATAGGGGAAATTTTATTTTATAAAATTTTTTATTCTAGGATTTTTTTGTCAACTTGTTACAAACTAGAGTCACCTGGGGAAAAGAATCTACACTGGTGAATTGTCTCAAACACACTGGATTGTGGATATGTCTGAGAGTGATCGTCTTGTTTCATGATTTATGTTGAAGGCCAAGCTTCCTGTAGTCAGAACATTCCTAGGCAGAGGAGTCTTGGCTATGAAATAAAATCAGCAAAGCATGGTATAGAAATGAGCTATGAAGCAGAGATCCTAAACGTGTTCTGCATTATCCTTCTCCCTGAATTCCCTCAATAGTATATTGAGATCTGGAGATCTCCAAAGTTCTGTAGGATATCACTTTTATCAGAGCAACATAAAAGAAATTAGAACAAAACACTTTCTGGAGGGAAAGGGGAGGTGCAACTGAGCTTGGAGGAGGGGAAACTGATGTATGCATGACAGAAGAATCTAATTTCAGTTTTAAAAAAAAGTTTCTTTTTACTAGAATATAACGTAATCATATTGAAATCTCATAAAATATTTGCAAAAACCGATCTGAAATTAAATTGAGAGAGTTCATAAAAGTAAAATAATCGAATAATTTTTGTTTAGCTACAGTTATGCACAATTACAGGAACTGATGCCTCTTGATAGAGAGCATTCATCACAAGAACAATAGACTAACAAAGTACCCTCTAAGGCACCCTTGAATATATTGCTTTCAAATGGTTGCTTCAATGGGTCTTCATAACTCATAAAATAATACAGAACATTACTTTTGTTTTTAGTTGCCCCTCAACATTTAAAGCTAAGTCCCTATTGCAGAAGACACTTAATATTTAGCATAGAGCACTCAGATTATTTGAACTGCATATATTTTGAAAGATTCTTCCTGAGGTCTATTTTTTTTTAAAGATTTATTTATTTATTTATTATGTATACAGTGTTCTGTCTGTCTGTATGCTTGCAGACCAAAAGAGGGCACCAGATCTCATTACAGATGGCTGTGAGCCACCATGTGGTTGCTGGGAATTGAACTCAGGACCTCTGGAAGAGTATTCAATGCTCTTAACCTCTGAGCCATCTCTCCAGCCCTCTGAGGTCTAATTTTTATAGACCAGAAAAATAATATGCAAGTTGCCAAATTTGGGAGGAAAATGATAGTTCTACCCAGATTTTAAAAATCTATGAACCAAGACAATGGCCAGTATATCAAGACATGCATAAGGGTGCAGTAAGTGGCAGTGACATATTGTTGGCTAACCACCTCTGTCTAAGTGGACTTTAGACTCACTCTACAAAAGAAAAATCATGCCTGGTACTGGAAACCTAGGAAATTTCCAGGATTACTGAAGTTGTGGAACTTAGAACCTAGTGCAATCATATTGTGAGGCCATTGAAATTCCTTGCTATATTCTAAATGCATTATATATACATATAGATAGGTAAATATTTAAAAATTCTCGAACAGTAAATTTTTTAAGGTCTTAGAAATATTTGGAATAACTTTCTTATTCTTTCTAATCGTTTCATTTGCTCATTTATCCACTTAGCTTCCCATATTGACAATCCACTAATTTTGCTTCTGTTCTAAATAAAGACACATTGTGCTTTGGTATGTACAAATCTCCTTCCAAACAGCTGTAATATTTTTTGATGTGGGAGTCTCTTCTGTGTGCTTTGATTACCATTAATGAATAAAGAAAGTTCTTTGGCCTGTTGATAGGACAGAACTTGGTAGATGTAGAGGACTGGACTGAATACTGGGCAAAAGAAAGGTGGAGTCAGGGAGATACCAGGAAGCTGCTGCTAGAGATAGATGTGTTGACATTTTATTCATAGGCCATGACCTTGTGGTGATGCACAGATTAACGGAGATAGGTTAAATTAAGATGTAAGAGTTATCCAATAAGAAGCTAGAGCTAATAGGATTTTAAATAATAGTTTATATGTTATTATTTCAGGTCTAAGCTAGCCAGGTGGTTGCAAATGAACAAGCGGCTATCTTTTGCTCCTACAATTTTTCATACCATTCTTTTAAACAGAAATCTTTAATTCTATATAACCAACGACAATGAGCTCTTTGTCTCCAAGGTCCCTATATCTGACACTCAACCGAAAAGGACAGTATTTTAAAATAATATACTGTATATGTATAGATATTTCTAACTTAAGGAACATGCATAAATTTCTCATAGCTTTATCATCTCAAAATTATTCTATAACATCTATTTTAAAAGAATAGTGCCAGATTTTTTTGTCAGTTTGACAAAAGCTATAATAATGAAGGAAGAACTTTAATTGAGGATGTCTCTACCAGATTGGCCTGTGAGCATGTCTATAAGGCAATTCCTTGAATGATAACTGAAGAATGATAGCCCAGCTCATTGCGGATAGTACCAGCCCTGGACAGGTAAGCCTACACTTAAGCCTGGAAACAAAATGTTGAGCAGCATTTTCCAGGATTTCTGCTTCAGTGCCTTCATGACTCCCTGTCCTATCTTCCCTCAGTGATGGGCCTGTAAATGTCCACCAAATAAATCCTACCTTCCACAAATGTTTTGGTCAGAGAGTTTTATCATAGAAGGAGAAAGAAAACTAGAATACAAGCACTGGATAGCATCAATACTGAGATGGTTTAAAATTTAAGGGCTTTCTGTATAAGTCACATACCAACATTACACTGTGTAATAAACAGAATGCATATGTCCTTGAACCAAGTGCCCTTTCTATTTTGGGGAATGTTGTGCATTCATATTTTAATTTTATAATTTGGACTCCTCTTAACTTGTTTTTTGATACTGTTGATAGCAATCTTTTGTCACTCTTCAGGTAATACTGAAGTTACAGTAATATTTTGTATAATTAGGCTTCTATTCCATCTGGTGTCAAAAGTAAGGCATATGATTTTCTCCCTTAAATAAATTGTCTCTTCATTCCCCATATTTTATGCTTTATTTTTGATTTAGTAGTCACTTTGTCAAAAAGATTTTATTAAGTTGTATTTTGTAAATGATCAGTCTTCTGATCAAACCTGAGAACATTTTTATACACATTAAATTAAAAATTCCTTAAATTGCATTTATAGTTTTATTTATTTACTAACATATCATTTAAGTTTATACCACATGGAAGCCTGAATCTTTATTTTAATGACTCATTCACAGCTAGAGAATGGATGTTTATTTACAAGAAGTAGGATGTTCAAGGGATGGATATGGCTAACCAGGTTGCCTAAATGGCTGCTGATATTTTTTAAGCACAGTGTATAATAATTTTTTAAGCACCTTGCTTTTTCTGACTGGTTTAATTTCCTTCATTCATTTCCCCATGTCCTGTAAGATCCCAGCATTTGTATGTTCAATAAAATCAACTCTTATCACCTCGTTAAACTGTGGGTTTTCTTTATTATCTAAATGGCATTATTAATCAAAGATATTAGATTTATTTCTACTAGTATTTCTACTAGATTCATAATCAAACTTTCCAACTTCCTTATGGTCTCTCCATATACTGAATTCTATTCAAATGAATGCCACCCTTTCAGAATTTATTTAATAAACTACTGGATAGAATGTAACTTCTGTAAAGTAAAGCACTTAAATTCTTCCCTGGGTTTAAGATTGAGCAATTTTTATTTTTTTTTACAATGCTGTTTAACTATATTTAGCTAGCCACTAGAGATACCAGTACAACCAAAACTTAATCCAAGAAACTCAGTGACCTTTTTTATGAATTCTTTCTTCTACATATTTCTGCAAACATTATCTTTTATCCCCTTTTGTTAGTTATCCCTCTTGATGGATTTTTCATGTGACTAATATGAAATGTGCCTTATTGTCTCTTTTGATTGATTTTAGTCTGAAGTCTATTTTGCTAGATGTGAAGATAGCTATACCAGCTTGTTTCTTTGGTCCATATGACTGCAAATTTTTCCCCAAAGCTTTACTATGAGATAATGTCTGTCTTTGAGGTGGAGGTGTGCATTTTAGAAGCAGAAGAAGGATGGATTCTGGATTTTTATCCAGTCTATTAATCTATGTCTTTTTATAGGTGAGTTGAGTCCATTTAAATTAAGGAATATTAATGACCAGCAATTTCTAGTTATTTTAGTTTTGTTGGTGATGCTATTGTGTGTGATTTTCTAGTCTTTAGGATTTGCTACTGTGAGATCATCTGTTATCTGTGTTTTTGCAGGTATAGCTGACTTCCCTGGGTTGGAGTTTTCCTTCTTGTAACTTGTGTAAGTTTGAATTTCTTGATGGTGATTGTTTAAAACTGCTTCTGTCATGTAATATTCTGCTTTCTCTGTCTATGGTAATTGAAAATTTTGCTGCATATAACAATCTGGGCTAACATGTACAGGAAATCTGGGACAATATGAAAATACCAAATCTAAGAATAATAGGTTTAGAAGAGTCCAGTGCTAAGGCATAGAAAATATATTCAACAAAATCATGGAAAAAAACTTTCCCAACCTAAAGAATGACATTCCTATGAAAATACAAGAAACTTACAAAAATCAAATAGAGTGGACCAAAATAATGAAAAAAAATTTCCTCACTACATAATAATCAAAACACTAAACACACAAAATAAAGAAATAGTATTAAGTTGCAAAGGAAAAAGGCCAAGAAACATATAAAGGCAGACGAATAGAATTACATTGAGACTTTTCAGAAGAAACAATGCATTTTAAAATAAATCCTTTCCTTTCTTGTCTTCTGAGTCTGTCAGTATTTCATAGAGGAGAATAGAATATGCACAAAAAATACTTGTATTATGATCATTGCACTATTACATGTACTTATTATTAACAGTAGTTTAAAAAGAACCGTTGACAAATTGAATTTAGAGTGAAAAAAATTTACATCATATTTACATTCCTAGGTTAGACATAACACAATAGTACCATGGCTGCCCTCATTTAAATTTACTCTGTGAAAAATACTATATATTCTCCTAGAAAAGATAAATAAAAACTTTGGGAAGCATTCTGTCAAAAATTATAGTGCACCCCTCCCCAAAATATGCTCGTTAAGATTTTAAATTAGAACACATATAATGATGCAAGACAATCTTACACCAGTTTGATTAAAAAGGGGTATTTTATTGGAGGGGATAAAACTTACAGATCAATGTCCCAAACCACAGTCCTCTGGTCGCAAACAGGAAACAGTCTAGCAGTCAGATGGAGAGCCAGAAGCAAGAGAGCGAGTGGAGAACTCTCTGCTTTTAAAATGAAAACCACACCCCAGTGAGATGGTGTCTTAAAAGCCATTGGCTGAAGGAGAGAGAGCTCCCGCAGCACCTCCCCCTTTTCTTTAAGTAAGAAAGTTCTAAACCTACAACAAAATTATATACAGTAAAAATAGAATATCCTATCCTTAACTAGTCTTATATAATAAATAAATTGGCCAAGTCATGAGAAGAAAGTAACTAACTACATTTATCTAGTCTTCAATCCAATCGAATATCAGAGAAGGGAAATAACATTACCTGATTAATTAGAAGGTGCAATAAAACAACTTCCAAAATATGCAACAAATCACAGAGACAACTGGCTACCTGGGCAATCACCCAATGTTTGCGCCATTGAAGCAACCAACTTTGGCTAAGGCCTAGAATAACTGACAGATTATTTTTAAAGGCAAGAGATTTTTCAAAACCATCTTACCCTGTCTGCTTATCCATTTCCAGATACTATGTATTTTGTCAGTAGTTGAGGTATGGGCAGTTCCTTGCCCAGAGGCCAGTTTTGCCAAGAAGAAGATAAGCTCCAAGTGGAGTGTCTTTGGTTTTCAACAATCTCTCAGGAACAGATCAGTGTAGCCAGGAGTGTTTGTGTCTCTTTACCACAGAACTCTAGGTTAGATTAAATGCCATTTTCTACAGCATTTTGAAGAGGTTGAAGACTATTTATACAGAATATAATCTCTCTGTATCTAAAGAATCTGATTAATCTAACTATAAATATGACGAACATAGATGACTATTGGTCTACAAATCTTAATACCTATAGAACTTAAGACTAAGAGAATAAACAACTGTGTAATAAATGAGGACATTGACCCTCCAAATGTAAACAGTTTACAAGTATACATTGCAATATATATATATATATATATATATATATATATATCAATACATCAAAATGTTTTAAACAGAGGTAGAAGCATGCATGCATACAATATTCAATAAATTAGAGGAAAATTCATTGCACTTAGTGCTCACATAAAGAAAACGGAGAAAGCACACATTAGTTTCACATAATAGAAACAGAAGGGACATTGCCAAACTCATTTTATGAAGCTATAGTTACCATGACACAAAACCACACAAAGACACAACCAAGAAAGAGAAATACAGACCAATTTCACTTATGAAATCGATGCAAAAATCCTCAATAAAATACTGGCAAGCTGAATCCAAGAACACGTCAAAAAATTCATCCATTTTGATCAAGTAGGCTTCATCCCAGAGATGCAGGGCTGGTTCAACATACGAAAATCTATTAATGTAATTCATCATATAAATAAACTGAAGGAAAACCACCATATGATCATTTCATTAGATGTGGAAAAGGCATTTGACAAAGTTCAACAACCCTTTATGATAAAGGTCTTAGAGAGACTAGGGATACATGGATCATATCTAAATATCATCAAAGCAATATACAACAAGCCGACAGCCAACATCACATTAAATGGAGAGGAACTCAAAGCGATTCCAATAAAATCAAGAACAAGACAAGGCTGCCCACTCTCTCCATATCTCTTTGATATAATGCTTGAGGTTCTAGCAATAGCAGTAGGACAACACAAGGAGATCAAGGGGATTCGATTTAGAAAGGAAGAAGTCAAACTTTCGTTATTTGCAAATGATATGATAGTGTA
>JAQHUG010000319.1:467737-496938 GCA_028555095.1 Dicrostonyx torquatus
CAAATAATGTTTGAGAACCCATTGACATTGACTGAGTTCTACATTCTAGATCAGCTGTGTTCCTTTCCAGAGTGCTAACTCTGTCATTAAAGGAATGAGTATCAGATTGTATTTTTTCCAAAGAAATCTCAGATGACTGAAAGCTGTTAAGCATAAGTGTAGCATCCCCTACTAGTTGTAAAATATGTTTTTTGAAAAGGTTGGTATCAGTTTGAATTGTATCTAAAGGTGCATCTGTTGACTGAAAATTGCTAGTTAAGCTGGACATTTTCTTTTTTAAATCTCCAATTTCCTGTCTCAGAAGTCCCAATTCAGCCTTCATGGACTTCCTTATCTTATGATCAAACCAAGATTTTATGAAAAAACTACAGAACACAAGAAAAAAGGTGACTCCTACAAATGGCCCTGTAGGAATGGCATCATACATGTTTTCAAAGACCTCAGATATGTAATGAGCAAACAAGCTCTTCAAGCCACGGAGGGTGATACTGTCAGACATGACTTATCCTCAGAACTCACCTGTGGTGCAGGAGCAGGTGTAGTAACTGTTGTTCATCAGTAGGTGTTGCAGTAGTTACAGAAGTTGAGTGGCACGTACAAGTGCACACCCCCACGGCGGCAAGGCGGAAGCTAGGCCTGCACTATGCTAGAATCCCTGTTGGTCCCAATGACAGGTCCTAATACTTGTTAAGAAATTGGGGGGAAAATTAATCTCAAGAGGTTACACAGAGCAAGAAATCCAAAGTCTGGGTACAAAGAATAGAAATCCAGAAGCTTTCAGAGGCTGACCAACAGCACCTCTAGCTTCAGGCATCCACCTGCAGCTCTGCTGTGGGCTGTCCTATGCTGCAGTGCAGCTAAGAAAGCCAAAAGCTGTTGCTGAGATTTCAGCCTCTGGGATGTCTCAGGGAGTTATTGCCCCAGGGAATTATTAGAGGTCAGCACCCAGCCTCTACCTAAGCCCAAGTCTGTATGGGTGATTTAAAAAACCGCTTTGATCCTGAGAGGCGAGGAGCTTTCAACAGCTGACTCCACGCACAGGCTGTGGCCAGCCAAGCAGCTGAGGCCATGGCTAGCCTAGCTGGAGGAGAGGGGGTGGTTCTATAATCAGACATTTGGGTGCCATATAATGATGCAAGACAATCTTACACTTTTTGATTAAAAAGGGGTATTTATTGGAGGGGATAAAACATACAGATCAATGTCCCAAACCACAGTCCTCTAGTCACAAACAGGAAACAGAGTCTAGCATTCAGAATGGGAGCCAGAAGCAAGAGAGCAAGCCACTTTTAAAATGAAAACCACACCCCAGTGGGCTGGTATCTTAAAAGCCATTGGCTGAAGGAGAGAGAGAGAGAGCTCCCGCAACACATGTAGGCTGTTACTACCTCAGGAATTTATAATGATTGTATTATATAATTTCTGGCTTTCAAAACTAAAAAATCACATTGTACCTACGATCTACAATGAGTAATGTTTAAAAAGTAGAATCTATGAATTAAAAGCAATTTTGACTACATTATAGGTTTCCAATGAAAAACCTAATGAGTTTAGGTAGAATTTCTTAGAACTGTAGTTCATTATTATTTATGGACAAAATTTCTTCATTTTTTTTGTAGTTAAGACAGTGATGTTAACATCAGAAATTTTTTGTTGATATATAAAAGAAAGTTACATATACATAGGTTTCTAACTGGCGAACACATTATTTGAGTGAGCAAATGGTAAATAGTTAGAAACAATTATAAAAAAATTAAAAATAAAAACAAATATTCAAAACTGATGAATTGATTTTGTTATGTATGAAAACAGAAATTTATACACATTATTTTAGCAAAAATGTTTTTTCTTCATGCTTATATAAAAAGAGCATGAAATAAATGCCCACTGCCACTACCAAATACAGTTTTCTGCTAAGGAATAGCTAACCACAGCAAAAAAAAACTCTATACAGTCACTCAGAATCCACAGTAATTTACAAATATTCTCAGATGAAAACTATTCCCAGAGTCAGGTCACAGTTTTCATTCTAAAACAACTGTTTTCTTCTTCCATAGTTAAAGACTTTTAACAAGCAAAAGGATAGTCTTTTCTCATTTGTTATATTGTGTTCTGTGAAGTTCTGTGTCCACTTCTAAATTTTGGTGAAAAGATTAGGGGCTTCTTGAGGCAGTTATTGATATGGAGTTAAAAATTCAACAGTTTTATGCTTATACTTTGCTGCATCTATAAATATCTATGAGACATGCAGCCTGATATACCCCTGAATAATGCTCTTAATTAGATTAAGTAGCATGGGAAAATACATTGTAGATGTAGCTTCTCCCAACTTTGGCAGCCCAAATGAGACACGATATAAGGAAAACATTATTTTCTTTTTGAGGCTTGCTTTCATATTACTTGAAAGTTCATATAAATTATTGTTACTATCAATCCTTTTCTGAAATGAGAGGCTGTAAAAACAGGCTGTTCATTAATTTCCCAAATGCCCAGACCCAAAGTAATCACATAAACTGTATTAATTTTAATTCTGTTTGGCCAATAGCTTAGCATATTTCAAGCAAGCTCTTACATCTTAAATTAAACCATTTCTATTATTTTTTTATTTTACCACAAGACTTGTGGTTTACCAGTGAGGTTCTTGGGTAGGCATCTGTATTCTCTGGTGGCTACATGGTGTCACTTTGATTCTGTTTACTTTTTCTCTGTATCTCTGTCCATAGTCCCTGCCTGGTTTTCCACTCTTAAACCATTGGCTGAAAGCAGCTTTTTAATATAACCAATGGCAAGAAAACATATTTACAGCATTCAGAGGAGAATCTCACCACCTCCCTTTTTCTGTCTAAATAAAAAGAAAGGTTTGAAATTTAACATAGTAAAATCATATATAATAAAGCAGGAATGAAGTAAGAATTACAGTTACAATATGTATTTCTCCTTTATCTTTAACCAGAACTAAGAAAAATTATAATCATAACTACCTAGTCTTTAACTCCATCAAAGACCCCAGGATATAATATTACCTAAGTTAACTGGAAGTGTACAGCAAAGAACTGCCAAAACTATAGAATTGACAGAGGCATTTCTATGCCTGAACAGTTACCCACAGTTCTGTATTATTGCAGCATTCATCTTCAGCCTGTAGGCCCACAATATCAGGAAGACACTTCCATGAAGTAAAAAATTTCAAACAGAGCTCCACTTATATAGACAGTTTGGCAGTCATTTTCTCCTGTGTCCTGAAAAATGTCTGGCAGACTCTTTTATGAAGCAGAAATCCCAGAAGGACTGTTTCACCTTTAGACAAGTTCAGAAATAATTATTCTATGGGTCTTGTATATCCAGTTCATACAGAAAAATATCAAGGAGTCCAGGCAAGTGCAATGTCTTTCTCAAAATTCTAGCAAGCTTCATAAGGAGCCTGGTTAGCTCAGTCAGTAGAGCAAAGGACTCTTAACCTCACGGTTGTGGGTTTGTGACTCTTAAAAGATATTGGCTGAAGTAGTTCACACAGTATTGCCCCCTTTTGTCTACATAGGAAAGTTTTAAGTATAATACAAAACTGTACAAAATAAGAACACATTTCAACTATAAGAATTACAATTACAACCAGAATAAACAATATCAAGCAAGAAACATATGCTAAATGTTTCAATAATAATCTTACCATAAGGAATCTAAGTCTTGTATTGGAAATGACTGGCCAAATCATGAGAGAAAAGTAACTATGACTATCTAGTTTTCAACCCCATCAAAAACCTGAAAGAGGAAAAAATATTACTTGAATTAACAGGAATTGCAAGCAAGCAACTTCTAAAGTGTGTAACAAATGACAGAGACAACTAACTTCCTTGGCAATCAACCAAAGCTTCATTTGGAACATTGACGCAACCAACTTTGGCTAAGGCCTAAAGTAACTGACAGACAATTTTCAGAGGTAAGAACATTTTCAGAACCATTTTACCTTGTCTTGGTAAGGTTTCTTGTATCCCACTGGTCCTGTCTAGACACCATGCATTTTGTCAGTGGTCAAAGCATAGGGAGTTCTTTGCCCTAAGGCTAGTTTTGCAGAGAAGAAAACAATGCAGTACCTTCAGTGCTTTGGGAGCACATTCTGCTTCTTCAGCCAATAGTATTTACAATACCAACCTTCTTGGGCATGGGAGACACTTGACTATGGTACTGAAGCTTTGGTAGGAGAAGCAATTTCCCATGGTATGAAAGGAAATAAAAATACTGAATTTTTAATTGTGGTAGAACAGGACATCTAAGAAGG
The DNA here is from genome assembly GCA_028555095.1 of Dicrostonyx torquatus. Lineage (NCBI taxonomy): Eukaryota > Metazoa > Chordata > Mammalia > Rodentia > Cricetidae > Dicrostonyx > Dicrostonyx torquatus. The sequence goes on from JAQHUG010000319.1 coordinate 472,014, forward strand.
GATTGTAGACAAGGGGTTCCTAGGATTAATGTCTCCTCTGGGAATGGCAGGAATAGGCAGACTCAGCCTTCAGGTATATGTAGGAGGTTTGGCAAAGGCCGATATTGTACCAATGAATTTAGTTCAGTGAAAGACAAGGAAACCTGATACCATCAGTAAATTCTATGGGGGGCCTCTTGTGTGCCCCAATGATGAACATGGCCCAGTCATTCCCAGTTACTGTGAAGAATTTGTCTCACCACGAAAAATCAAAAGTCCAGTGTCTGCTGTAAAAACCAATACTGGTCTTGCTGATGGAATAAATGTGGAGGATGAGTCAAAAAGTCCAGTAGGACATAGGAAACATATTCTTGCAGACTTCTATAAATGACCATAGACCAAAGCTAAGAGTGTATACAAATGGCAATTTTATTGAACACTTACCAGACATGGGTGTGGATGTAAGTATCATTACTCCAGAATCTTGGCATCCAAATTGGCCTTCTCAAGAGGTAAATGTTCAGTTCCTAGGAATTAGAACCTTATCTCAAGTAAAGCAAAGAATGAGATGGCTTGAATGCCTAGGCCTAGAAGGACAGATAGGAAGACTGAGGCCATTTGTAGAAAATATTGCAGTGTATTTGTGGGGTCATGACCCATTGTAACAAAGGAATACCCATATTAATATTCTAACAACCTCAAAATCTTGTGTTTGAGGGGAAAATATTATAAAGAACTGTCAGCAGCCATTCGGACTGTACAAGAACACAAAGCAATTGATAAACCTTCTGAGATACTAAGAGCCCTGCCTTTAAAATTGTTAATTGAGAAACCAATATGGGTTAAAGATTGGCCTCTAGTTGAGAAAAAGTTGCAGGCTTTAGAACAACTGGGACAAGAGCAACTAGAATTACCAGCCCTTGGAATTCTCCTGTATTTATTGTTAAAATGACATCCAGAAAATGGAGAATGGTGGCAAATCTTAGAGCTATCATCAAGGTTATTCAACCTATGGGCCCTCCACAATCTGAAATTCCTCTGCCTTCTCTGTTAACAAAGGGATGGCCTCTCATAGTTATTGATTTAAAGGATTATTTCTTCACTAAACCTTTAAAAGAAAATGATAGAGAATAGTTTGCTTTCACAATGCAACTTTTAATAATTCTCAACGTATTAGGAGATATCAATGGACTATTCTTCCACAGTGAATGTTCAATAGCCCACCCACCCAGTGCCAATACTTTTTCAGCCAGATATTGAAAATAATGAATAAGTAATTTCCTAAACCTATAATATACCATTACATGGATGACATTTTGTTACCTGATTCAAATACAAATACTTAAGAAAGAATGTTTGAAGAAGAAAGTATAGTCTAAATGCGGATTACAAATTTCTCCTAAAAAGATTCAAAGAGGAGATTTTGTTAATTACCTAGGTTACAGAATGGGTTTGCAGAAAATTATAACAAAAAAAGCACAAATTAGGAGAGACCAGTTTTAGACTCTTAATTCAAAGATTATTGGGAGACATTTTCAGTCTATGACTATTGGGATAACACCTGAACTAATAATTTATTTAATCAAAACCTTAGATGGTGATAAATAGTTGAATAGTCCCAGAGAATTAACAGCTGAAGCAGAAAAGGAATTGACAGGTGTTGAGGAGAAATTGCAGGAAGCATATGTGAATAGGATGAATCCAAATCTTAATTGTATTCTAGTCATATTGTCTTCCAGAATTTCTCCTACAGAAATTTTAGTGCAGAGAGATGATATTATCTTAGAATGGATCTTATTACCACATAAACCAAGTAAAAAATAACAATTTATATGGAAAAGGTTTCTTAATTAATTATATAAGATAAATTGAGACTTCATCAATTAGCAGGTATGGACCCAGCAGAGATTATAGTGACTTTTACTGGAGATAAAATAAAAAAAAAGTTACAGGAAGACAATGAATCCTGGTAAAGGACTTTTGTTAAGTTTTTGGGAGAAAATTGCAATTATCCCAAAAGTGATACACTTAACCTTATACAAAGAACTTGGATTCTTCCCCAGATTGTATATGATGCACCAATAACTGAAGCCTGTACATTTTATACTGATGCAAATAAATCAAGGAAGGCAGGTTATAAATCAGAAGAATTATGTAAACTGGAACAAAATCCTTATAATTCTGTCCAGAAGGCAGAATTTTATGCTATTCTCATGGTACTATGGAATTTTAAAGAACCTCTCAATATAGTTAAGGATTCACAATATACAGAAAGAGTTGTCTTGCATGTAGAAACCACTGAATTTATAACAAATGATGTTGAATTGACTTCATTATTCATCCAGGTATAAGTCATGATCAGGAATAGATTTTTCCTATATACATAGTATACATCAGATCCCATATGGATCTGCCAGGTCCTCTAGCACAAGATAATGTAGAAATTGATCAATTATCAATTGAAAGTGTGTTTCAGGCCTCAGAATTTCATAAAAAATTTATGCCAATAAGAAAGCTTATCTTTCTTTAGAAAGAGTTTGTTTTTATTACATGGCAACACGTTAAGGAGATTATAAAGAGATGTCCTACTTGCTTTTTCTATAATCATACACCATTGCCTGCAGGAAGCAAATCAAAGGGTACTCAAAAGAGTAGGATCTAGCAGATGGATGTGTTCCACTTCACGGAATTTGGTAAAATAAAAGGTGTACACCACATCATAGACACAAATTCAGGTTTTCAATGGGCAACCAACTTGAACTTGGAAAAGGCTGATTTAGTAATCACATATTTATTAGAAATTATGGCCATCATGGACATTCCTGCACAAATAAAGACAGACAATTGTCCAGCATATGTATCTAAAAAATGAAACGATTTTTGTCTATTAAAATATAAAGCACATTATAGGTATACTACACAATCCTGCTGGTCAGGCAATTATAGAAAGATCAAATCATACTATAAAGAATATGCTGAACAAGCAGAGAAGGATGGAAAATACCCCCAGAAATAGATTGCATAATGCTTTATTATCCTTGATTTTTTTAAACGCTAATGAGAAAGGAACAACAGCAGCAGTGAGGCATTGAACAATGAAAAAAATTGAATTGAATCAACCAGTGTATATTCAAGGATGTGTTGTCTTCACAATAGAAAAAATGAGATGAAATCAGGGGAAGGGGTTAGGTTCCTGTTTTCACAGAAAAAGAAATACTATGGATGGCATGAAAACTAATAAATATTTGCTCTGGAGAGGAGAGCCCTCTTGAAAAAGAGATATGACAGCTCATCCACAATGATGGTAAGGAAAGTATATAGAGTTGGGGCAGGGTTCTGATCTTGTCTTTGCAGGAAAATAGACATCTTCAAAAATTCAATAGACTGTGACTGTCTGAATACTGTCAGAAAGAAAAATATCTACTAGGGATCATATGGAAAAAGGAATATGGATAGTGAAGTCAGACATTGGATACACATATGTTTAAATATATACATAAATATATATATATATAATATTATATATATAAAACTATATTTAGGGGCTTTGGGATTGGACAATGACTCTGTCCTTCTCTAAATGCAAGTGTGCTTTTAAAAAGAACTTACAGAATTTGTTTCTCATACCAGGAGCCATCTACAATGGGACAGAAAGAAGACTTTAGGAAAAACTTTACTTACTCTATGTCTATTTTATCTATATCATATCCTTTATTGAATGTATGTCTCTATGAATAATGTTTAAGTTTTCTATGATGAATAATAGAGTTTCCTACAGATTCTTTACCTGCAGTAATATCTGAAGTTTCCAGGAAGAAGATGGGGCTCCACAGCAACAACTCTACCTGGTTGAGTTGACATCGTGATGCTGTTAGTGCTACTGTAAGACTGGATTTTGGATACCAGCTGCTTAAAGGGTGCACCTTCTCATGAATTTCTGGCCAGAACTCCAAATAAAACTTTGGAAAAAACCCTATTGACTGCTTGGAAATCATTTGCAGCTATACTAGACAATAATTTTGGAACTTAACCATCACTATATTTTGCAGAATCCCATTAAGAGAATATCACCCCCATTATAGCAGGAAGCAATTTTAGAGGACAATGCCCCCACCCCCAAAATTTTGTCCTTGGGGTTTGGAACACTATTTAGGGGTTGTTGATTATTACTTGTACTAAGTAGAGGTATGGGGAGAAAACTATGTTTGTTCAAAAAGGGAAATAATAGTGAGTAATAGAGTGAGTACTTTTGAGCTATTATTTATGAATAACTTACATTGGTATAGTTTTTGTATGTTGACCCAAGTTCAAATTTTATTTGTCATTTCACTTTCATTATTTGTACACCAATGCAAAGTTTTTCTGGCAGATTGTATATATGTATGTTTCTACTTCTGTTTAGGACAGTTTGTATATTGATACAACTTTTAGGATATATTTTCATATTACATTACAAATTGCTTCTATCTATGATCAAAATACTTACACATTGTTTACATTTGGTGGTCATTGTCCTCATTTGTTGCACATTTGTTCACAGATTATATAATATTTTGATATGAAGTTTTAGTCTAAGTTATACAGATATTAGAGTTTAATAGTTGTTCATGTTTGTTGTACTTATAGTCAGATCAATTAGGTTTCTTAGATATATGGAAATTAAATTCTGTCTAGATAAATAATCTTCTACCACTTCAAGGATCTGTAGAACATGGCATTTAAATAACTTAGGGTTCTGTTGACATGAGACATTGCTCCTGACAGCACCAATGTACTCCTGAGATTAATCACCAAAGACGCTCCACTCAGTTTGTTGTCTTCTTGGCACCATTAGCTTTTGGGCAAGGAATTGCCCATACCTCAATCACTGACAAAGTACATGGTATCCAGAAATGGATAAGCGGGATAAAATTAAATTGACTGTCAAATCTTGCCAAGACATGGTAAGATGGTTCTAAAATTTTTTTTGCCTCTCAAAATGGTCTATCAGTTATGCTAGGCCTTAGCCGAAGATGGTTGCTTCAACATTGCAAGTGAGACTTCAGTGATTGCTCAGATAGCTAATTGTCTTTCTCATATATTACTCACTTTGGAATCTACTTAATTGTACTTCCTGCCTGCTCAAGTAATATTATCTCCCTTCTCAGGGCTTTGATTGGGTTGAGGATTAGGTAGTTGTAGTTACTGTTCTCTTATGATCTAGCCCAGCCTTTTACTTTACAAGACATAAACTCCTTAGGATAGAATGTTTATTAAAACATACATTCCTTGCTTAATATTGTTTATGATGGTTTTAGTTCTAAATATACTTGATGTCTATTCATACTGTATATTTTTGTACTGGGTTTGGAATTCTCTTCTTTAAACAAATGGGAGGTGCTGTGAGGACACATTCTTCTCCTTCAGCCAATAGCATTTAAGATACCAACCAATTTAGCCATAATCTCTTATTCTGTAAATGTAGTTGTAAAGTGTGCACTCTTGTTTCAGGCTCTCGCTTCCAGCTGCTAAACTCTGTTCCTATTCATGCTGAGAAATGTTATCTAGGACAGTGATCTGTAAGTTTCCCTTAATTAAATAAGCATTTATTATTAATAATTCTGAACTGGTGTGGGATTATTTTGTGACTTCTGCCTTCCCTCTAGTATCCAGTACTCTTTAGTGAACAGATCAGTGCTGCCAGGAGCAATCATGTCTCATGTCAACAGAACCCTAAGTTATTTAAATGCCATATTCTACAGTTTTTTGAAGTGGTTGAGGATTGCCTATCTATGCAGAATGCTCTTAATGGTTGTTGGTTGAAGGAGGTCCCACAGCTAGAGCCCAACTTATTCTTCTTTCCAATGTGCAAAGAAGAAGTGGCATTGATTTACGACAACAGTTTGAGATTGCTGAGATACCAACATCCTGCAAAGTTTTTAGTCTATCCAACATGAATACAGTCACTGTTGGGCTATCCATACCTTATTGGATAAACAAATCCAATACATCCTGCTCTGATATATTTATTCTACAGAGCCCTGACTAATATAAACAATAAGTATTATTAGCTAATATTAGTAAGTATTATATCTATAGTTTCTCCGTAGATTCTGTTCTACTTGTACCTTATATGTCTTGAAATTTTATTTGCTATATTCTACTTTAAAGTACTCTCTAATAATTTGTAATTTCACTTAAATTATAATATGTTTGGTAGTATTTCTAATGTTTTCTATATACTTTCTTTTTCATTTTTGTCCTACCTATCTTATTGTATGCAGACAACACATTCTGTAGGTTTTCACAATTTTGAAACAAACTGGGCTTTATTTAGTGAGCAATTATACCCTCATAATTTGGGACAATTGTCTTGTACCCTCAAAAGATTTGTCACTTGTATTGGTTTAATAAACACTGATGGACCAGTAGCCTGGCAATAAGTATAGGTGGTGTGACCGGAATAGGAGAATTCTGGGAAGAGGAAATGCGCAGTGTATAGTCATCACCCAAACATGGAGGATACAAGATAAGAATGTTTCACAGTTAAAAGCTAACGAGCCAAGAGGCTAACACAGACAACAATTACGGGTTAATGTAAAATGTAAGAAATAATTAACAAGAAGTCTGAGCTAAAAGGCCAACCAGTTTATAATTAATGTAGGTCTTTGTGTATTTCTTTGGAACTGAATGGCTGCAGTAACAAAACCTCTGTCAATACTCTTGATGTTATTGTAAAATAATGCATAATGCATATCTTTTATTTATCCTTGTTACTCGTGGTCTTTTAGAGTATATTGTTTCAGTTGAAGGGCACTAAAATTACAATTTCATCCTATTGGAACTTAAGCCTAGTTGTCTCTCTTGCAGTAATCTGTTAAATATGATTGCTATTTTATTGTAAAATTTAATTAAACTACTACACAGCTGAAATGTTTTGTTATGTTTTAGGATTTTGTTTGTTTTGGTTTTTAAGACACAGATATTTCACTATATATTATTGGCTTCTCTAGAACTTACTTTCTAGTACAAGCTGAATTTATAGAAATTCACTTGCATATGTCTCCAGGATATAAGCCACCAAGTACCCATTACAATGTTTTTATATGTATTTTGTTTATACAATTCTCTTTTCATTTCTCCTTTTCCCTCTTCACTTATCACCCAAAACTGTTATCTAATAACATTTTTCTTTTCTACCCTGGCCCACAATACTTTCAATTCTCATATAATCTCTTTCCAATATTTAGCTTCAAACATAAATTCATTTCAGACTATATTAACTTGTTTCTTTTATAAAGAAAATTCATCATTAAAACAGTTATTATTCTTCAAATTTTAATCTACTTTTCATTTTTAATATTCAATTTATTATATTCTTATTACACTGTAAATATTTGTCATTCATAATGGCTAAATTAAGTGCTGAGGATTGGACCCTGTAAGCTACAAGTCCCACTCTGTCCCAAACCCCATCTGCAACCTCACAGGATCTCTCATACACAGACTGTGACTGCACACAGTGGAACAAGAGGTGAGTGACTAGTTCTCCAGCTGGACACCCCTGTCTCTTGACCCTTGATACAAGGGCAAAAACCTAGCCCCTCCCTTATCTGCCTCAGCTTTACTAGCCAGCCATCAGGCAAGCCACCTGAAGACAGGCTTCACCACCTCCCCCCACACTGATCAGACCCTGTAATCTACAAGTTCCATTCTATCCTCATACTCACCCATTCTCGGAGACCTCAGCAGCTCCCTGAGGCACAGATAGTGACGGCACAGAGCAGACTAAGAGTAGCACGTATACACATTAGAGTTCTATTCAGCAGTAAAAAAAAAATGACATCTTTTATTTTGCATGCAAATGGATGGACATAGAAAACACTATACTGAGTGAGATAACCCAGACCCAAATACATAAATATGGTATGTACTCACTCATCAGTGGAGTCTAGCCCTAAACAAAGGACATTGAGCCTATGGTTCGTAATCCTAGATAAGCTAAACAATAAGGAGAGCCCAAAGGAAAAACATATATAGATCCTCCTGGAAATTGGAAACAGACAAGATCACCTGGCAAAAGTTGGGAGCATGGGGGTGGAGGTGGGGTGGAGGTAGGGTAGGGAAAAGGGGAGAGGGGAGAGGGAGAGAAAGAAGGGGATGATTGGGGAGAGTTTGGGGGAGTTGGATGGTTGAGATGGAGGAAGGGCAAATATAGGAGCAGGGAAGAAGATATCTACATTAAGGTAGCCATTTTAAGGATGGCAAGAGACTTGGCTCTAGAGGGGTTCCCAGGTGTCCAAGGGGATGTCCCCAGCTATGTCCTTGGGCAGTAGAGGAGAGGGTGCCAGAACTGGCCTTGTCCCATAGACACACTGATGAATATCTTCAATGTGACCATAGAACCTTCATCCTGCGATGGATGGAGATAGAGACAGAGACCCACATCGGAGCACTGGACTGAGTTCCCAAGGTCCAGTTGAAGATCAGAAAGAGGGAGAGAAAATGAACAAGGAAGTCATGACCTTGAGCGGTTCACCAACCAATGAGATGGTGTGACTGATCTAAGGGGAGCTCATCAAGGCCAACTGGACTGGGACTGAATGAGCATGTAATCAAACTGGACTCTCTGAATGTGATTGACAATGGGGACTGACTGAGAAACCAATGATAATGGTACTTGGATTTGATTCTACTGCATGTACTGTTCAATTGGGATCCTAGTCTGTTTGGATGCACACCTACTTAGGCCTGGATGGAGGGGGAGGGCCCTGGACTTCCCACATGGCAGGGTACCCTGCCCTCTCTTAGGATTGGAGGGGGAAGGGGAGAAAGGGAAATGGGTGATGGGGAGGAGGTGGAAATTTTAAATGGTATTATTTATAGAACAGAAAAATAAAATATTTGAAAAATAAAAAGAGTGACTCCCTAAGAAACAGACAGCAACTGCAACAATTGGTCAAAGAGAAATTCCCAAGAACCAACAAGGACGACTCCAGCTAAGACCCTGAGCAATTGTGGAGAGGGTTCCTACACAGGCCTTCCTGGGTACTCAGATTATTGACTACCTTAAATGTCATCATAGTACCTTCATCTGGTAACTAACGGAAACAGATGCCGAAATCCACAGCAGAATACTCGGTTGAACTCCTAAGTCCAGTCAAAGAGAGGGAGGAGTGATAATATGTGGGGTCAATGCCATGATAGGGATACCCACAACAACATTTACCTGAGCTGATGGGAACTCATCACATCAAATCTGACATTGGTAGAACCAACAAGTAACCAAACTAGGCCTTCTGAATGTGGGTGATGGTTGTATGGCTGGGATGGACTGTGCAGCCACTGGTAGTGAGACCAGGATTTATCCCTACTGCTTATACTGGCTTTTTGGAACCCCATATTCTTTGGAAGGATACCGTGCTCAGCCTAAATATAGTAGGAAGGGCCATGATCCTGCCTCAAAGAAATGTGCTAGACTTTGTTGACTTCTCACTGGAAACCTTACGCTCTTTGAGGAGTGGATGGAGGGTGGGTTGGGGGTAAGGTGGATTGAGCAGGAGGAAGGGAGGGATTGGAAACTGAGATTGGTATGCAAAATGAGAAAAAAATACTTTTTCAATTATCTAATTAAAATATATAAAACTATATAAAAATGCTGATTGACTAGTAGTTAGGCAGAAAGTATAGGCAGGTGGCAAACTAGGAGAATTCTAAGAAGAAGAAAGTCAGAGAAATAGTCATCAGTCAGATACAGAAGCAAGATGAGAATTCCTAACTGAGAAAAGGTACCAAGACATGTGACTAAACATAGACAAGAATTATGGGTTAATTTAAGGTGTAGAAGCTAATTAATAATAACCCTGACCTAATAGGTCAAACAATTTACAATTAATATTAGCCTTCATATATTCATAAATGACTGTGAAACTTCAATCTATACTTATCCTTCTGATAATAATAGCTTAAGTTCTCAAGAATTTCTTTATACCATCTTCAAGGTAATTTGTCTTATGTGATTGGTGATTTTGTTTTTGTTGTTTATTCAGTCAAACTTAAAAGAATACAGGGAACAGAGACAAAACCATCCATTTCTGACTTTGGCATCTCTTTATCCCTTGCTAGGTGTTCTGGCTCCTTACAAAGTTTCATCCATAGGCTGGTAGCTGCTCTCAGTGCACACAGGCACCTACAGGTCTTGTCTGTTGACTTACTAGACTCACCCCTCCCAATTCCTTTTCCCATTGTTGTTTTTTGTTTTTTATTATGTGCTTGCTTGTTGTAGTTTTTCTTTCTTTTACAAATCTTCTGAAGCAAGTACTGAAATGATAGGAATCTGCAAAAGAACAGCTTTTCTGCTATGACACTCTTGAGAGACAACAGAACAGAATAGCAATAATATCGTAGTTGGTTGCATGAAAAATTTTCAATTCTATCATTACTTTGAAGCAAAATCTAGCATATTTTTCTGATTATTTTAGTAGAAAATAAAACAAAATTGAATAGTCTTTGAAAGAACTGAAATTTCAAGGCATATTTTTTTTTTAAGTCTTTTCTCTTCTAACCAATCTAGAATGCCTTTCCTTCAATGTTAGTGTTGTTTCAAACAATGATGGACAAAATAACTGTATATTATTTTTCATTTTATATCTCCACTATTTACTTCATGTGCTTGCTGAGATAAATTGAAATAATTCTACATTTCTCAGATTTCTCCACTAAAAGAGGGATGCCTGCTCTTCAGAAGTAGTGCGTGAATCTGTTGATCCTACTTGTAAGAAAAGTATTCCACAAAATTCATGAGAATTTGTCTGGAACTTAAAATTGCATATGTTAGAAAAATTTATTATGATGATTTCATACAAAGTCAGTTGCTTACAGGGAAATATCACAGTATAATAATGATAATACCCATTGTACCAAGTTATGAGACAGAATAAATTTAGTGAGAATGATGACAGAGAACGTAGTTATCAGGAATTGGGAAAATTTTCATTCTATAGTATTTTATTTTCTGTCAAATTTTCATTATTTTTCTCTTTGCTTTTTTGAGATACAATTTTTTGTAGTCTAGGTTGGCTGCAAAATTGTGGTTTTCCTACCCAGTATTGTCAATATTAGGATTACACATGCATGCCAACAAATTTCAATAGATTTTTCATTATTTTTCTTAATACAGAGATACACACACTTAAAAATAAAAACAAACAAATAAACAAAGACATTGCAGCAATCTTAACTCCTCTGGTACTCCCACATTTCTTTCTATACCTGATTCATTTATTTACTGTACACTTTATATTCATCTCTTTATAAATATGGTTTGAGAGTTGTACACTGGTTCCTTCATCTGTATTTAAAATGTTCTACTGTTATTTTACTGCAACGTAGTACTAATCCTGACCAGAAAGTATCTTGGAAGCTTTGCCACATATTGAATCTGAAACCCTAGGTTTGTATTAGTCTCTCTTTCAAGAGCAAATGGGACTGGATTGTTTGGATTAGGTCTATATTCAATAGATTTATTATTTCTGCATTCTATCACATGCTTTTAGATTAGTGACTCTCAATAAAGCAAAATAATCTATAGAAGGGTACTCAATTATTCTTAAGGTACACTAGAATCACATTAATACTCAGTTAAAGTCCCAGTGCAAGATATCTTATAATATTCTCCTATTTTCCTAAAACTATAAATGTATGCAATTTTAAAATGTTTGAATCTATATGTGTACATGTGTGTATTTTTGGCTAAATAACTGAATTTTTTCTCTTCTGGATGCCTGCATACTAACTGAATTCTGAGCATATTGTTCCAAGAATCTCTAGCATTTGGGCATTTTTTTCTATAATAACATTGAAATAATCCAAAAGTCTTAATCTCCCACCCAGTTATAACAAGAGTGAGGAAAATTTGTTATTTACTTGTTATATTTCAATATTTTATAAATGACTAAATAAACTGAGGTCAAATGCTTAAAAATTCTCTAATAGTTTTTGAGTTTGTTTTATATTAATTACACCAATTATCTGTTTCAAAATTCAGAAATGGTCTGAATTTAGTATATAATACAAATATAATCAATCATTTAAAAGATTTTTCATATTATTTCATAAAATCTTAACATTTCACAGTGCATTATCCTTTTAAAATACTTTAACCTTATGAGAATCTTAAATGAATAATATACTCAATAACTCTGCTTACCTAACGATGATATAAAAGTATAAAGAATCAACCTTGTGCCTATGGCTCAGATATTTGTGCTTAGATTTCATTGTTGAAATAAGTTTATTGACGCTGAATATCTGATATTAAAAAGAAAAGTCTGATAATGTATCAAAATTTAAATCTTACTCAAGATATTGACTGAAAATGAGATTTTAAATATATATACAGACCAAAATAAACATGACAGTATACATGGTCTATCTATGCTTTCTTCATTTAGCAACCAATATCTTTCTCCCAATATAAACTCTATTTTTAAATGTATACTAAATTTGGCAAAAGGCATACCCTATTCTGATAGCATTGTACTAATTTGTTTTCAGTCACCAGACAAACTTCTGAATGTTTCCAGTCTCAAACATATATACATACTCAGATAATTGTGTTTTTCAGGTAAACTCTACATTTGTACAAGTCAGCATTGCAATTTTGAGACTATCGTGCACATTGATTTCTGCTGGATGATTTTATGGGGAATTTTCTCTTTCTAATTGTTTTGTAATAACACCATTAGTAATCTCTCATGTTTTTAAGGTGTTATCACACTTCTTTGCAAAATAAAACAAATTCATAATTCAAATGCTGTAGAACTTTCTGTATTCATTACTATGTTCAAGGCACTGAAGTTAGAGTAATTGACTACTGAACAATCATAGTCAATTAATTTTAGTTGCCACAGTGACTGTATTGACTTTCTCTGACAAAGTTTTATACATCACTTTATATATGTGCAGTATTTATTATGAATACTTAAAAATACCTACTTAAGATCAAAGTAAATTACAGACTTCTAGACAGTAGATGAACTCACATATAAATTATTAGGTCTTTTACTTGCCTTCAGCTATCTTTGACCTGCAAGAGTTAAGATGAAGATTTAATCAACTATAATTAAATTAAATTAATTATCAATAAACTTGTAAATGGTGATTAAATATAGCAATTAGGACAATTAAAACAGCGTGTAAGTCAACAGATGCCATGGTAAAATTGAAATGTTATGATTAATATTCTTTGCAAGTGCTTAGATAATTTAAAAATGTTAAAACTAAATTATTTTTCAAAACCATTTACTTACCAGCTTATTTTCAGCTTCTTCCAGGTTAACTCTTGAATAGTAATGGTAACACTCTCTGTTGGTGTTTCCATTTTCATTTGTGAGCTATTTTATAGATGTTGCTCACTGCGACTCTCCTGTCCTGAAGAACAACTGTATGTGCCTGTTCCTTCCCAAGGTAAATATAAATGGAATTTGTTGAGAGTTAAGGTGATTGAGAATGTTTATGGAAGGTAAAACTATTAGCTGAGTATCATCATATAATCCTGTATACTTCGACATTCTGGACCTAGCCTCACCTGCAGTCCGCCCCAGTAGAGCTTTATAACAAAGGAACAGGGAGCCAGGTCCACTGAAAAAAATACTGCCACACTGATTTACACCTGTTAATATTTGTCTTGATTTCATTCTTGTTTTTTGTTTGTTGCTGACAAAAGTGTATTTTCTAGGATATGTTACATACTTTTTTATGATTTAAAATTATCCAAAATTAATAATTCAGAAATGGTACTTGGGTGAATCTCCTCAATATACATTATAATAAATGAACTGCATTTAGATTTTAAGGAACTTAAACTGTTCAAAGTGAAGAATAATTGGCACATGATGAATTGCTGTTTTGTAAAATTGAATGCTATTTAAATAGTTAAGAAACTGATTATCACGATAAAGTATTTTACCCCTTTTCTCCACACTTACTTCCATGGTTACATCTGTGTTTATGGATATAAGTCAGTACATCTTTTATAATCTTTATTTGATATTATCTTTAGTCATAATATAGCTATAATAATGAGTTATAGTTTTATGAAATAGTTTGAGATTTAGAAACTAAGTTGGTCACATAAAACTTTTATCTGGTAGGCCAGAGATTGAGAGAAATGGATTGTGATGAGGATGAGGCAACCCTATGATATAGGATAGGACCCTGCCCCCAAAATAAAAATTAAACCAACAGATAAAATGGACATCTAAATCATATCAATGTAAGTGAATTTGAAGAATGAGACACATGTTGGTTCTTGAGCTACTTCTGACTGCTTAAAGTACAATGACATTTAACCAGTAAATACTAAATATGTATCTAAATAAACTTTAGAAAATTTCTTAATTTATGTAATAATCATCTCTTCAGTAAACTGGTGTAATGCCTTAGCTGTGAAGTACTATGCCAAATATAGCATTAGATATATCTTTTAGAACATAAAAATAACCAAAAATAGAATAACAAATTTACCTAGTTGCTGTTAAGTGTGTAGTGTCATAAAAATTCTACAGATAATAAATACTTTTGTCCATCTTCAACAATTTAAAAACTACCACAGATAAAAATCAATATTGTGATATATGCAAACAATTTTAAACCATTGTTTAAAGTAGAACCATTATTCTTTTCACAAGCTGGCACCAGCAATAGATTGACAGAATTTAAGGAATAAATTGCTTCCACTTTTCAAGGTGAAAAAATCTGCATTACAATAATTTCCTATTGTAAAAAGCAACTATTTAGCAATATGTGTGAAAATCAGAAGTTTTGACACCATTATCTGCTGCAATAACTATTTCACTTTCTCCCAGACATCAAGGAATTTCTTTTCTCAGCACTTTGCAAATTCAGCATCTATATAGTTCCAATACCACAATCTAATTTCATTAAACTAGGTAAGTATAAAATTTGTTTTAATTTTATAAATGTACATATATGTTTAAGAGTTATGAACTGGACATTTTACTCTGTGGTAAAATTTTATACACATGCTAGTGAATATAGCTAGAAGTGTAGTAGCTCTCTAGTCATAGGACAGCATCTAATAACTTATTCTACTAAAGGTCTGTTTGCATACAATCAAATTTATTGAATTACTGATAATATGAAGCTGAAGGCCTCTTTCACATACTCCTTTTCTAATGATGGACTGTAAGTTACAGCATCCTACATAGCTTCTCCTAACTTAATCAACATAATATTTCAGTTCTAAATTCTGCTTATTAGAAAAAGGATTTTTAGAATGCAATTCATACACACTTTTCAACTGTAGGTTTTCTCAGAACCCAAAAGTAAATTATTTTATAAGAAGAAAGTAAGGATTAAAGTAAATCCTTTCTTACTTGATTATATGCACAATAAACTAGTACTAATCTAGGAAAAATAAGTAGAAATACTATTATTTTTAAAAGTCATCTTATTCTGATACATCCATCTCAATCTTAAACACATATGATTACTTGAAATTTCTACCTTCCCTTTGGTGCATCTAAACCATAGAGAAATCACACATCATTCAGTCACTGGGGGACACAATGGGTTGAAGATCTATAGTGTCATACATTTTAAAATATACTTAAAATCTCAATCTCAATGTTTTAGTCAATGTGTTCCAACAAAACAAGCTGGGAAACAGATCCACGAAAAGACTTTGGAGGATACAGAATCATGATCTTGGAAAATAATTCCGGCATCAAAGAAAAATCTCAACTCTCTCAAAAGGCTTCCTGAAATACAAATATTTTATTCTAACAGTTTTGCATACTCCAGTGGCCCAGAAGAAAATTTGTACTTCATTGGAGCAATGTTTTTCTTTGATATGTGAGTGGCAATGATACTCAATTGCTGTGCGGTTATTTCTCCATTCCCATGCTCCATTTCCTTCCTGTAGAACAAGCCAGCATGTGCTGATGAATTTAATCCCACAAAGCAGTAAGATGAATGTGAACAGAATGGAGGTTAGTGCTCATAAATAAACACAACACTATATGTCAAGTAAAAAATATATTCTCCTGTACAAATCAGAAGGGAAAATAAAAATTAAAGAACAGATAGCAACTATTGTTTAAAATCATACATACATGAGCAAATTCACTTGAAACTTGGAGAATTATTTATCTTTCCATTATTGGGAACACTTCTTATAATTTATTGGCAATCAGTGATTTGTTTTGCCTTAAATAAAATTTTGTTGGCTTTTTTTATTGAGAATTTTACTTAGGAAAGTTATTATGAGGATTTTAATATTGCTAAATGAAATAAATATTTCTGTGCACAAACAATATGATTGTTTTGAACTCTAGCATATAATAAGTCTAAAAGCTTCAGTAGGAATAAAATTCTCCATAGTTTTGATAAGCAAGAAGTTGGAGTATTTTTGATGGCACGCCATGCACTATTCATTTCAGAGAGCGTACCATGAATGTATGTGCAGGTTGGCATTGGTTTACTGATAACACAGGACATATCTGGCAAGTTAGATGCCTTTGCAAGTATGAGAGTTGCTATCTATTCACAAATCATTGAGTAATTCTTTTTATCAAATAATAAAAATAACTTCAAATTCCCAGAATTTGTGGTCAGTGACATCCTTTTGATAATCTAGTTGAGGATTCACCAAGGCAGAAACCTTAACTGATAAAATTAGAGACATATTTACAACTTCTTTTGTCCAACAAGTGAATGTTCTTGTTTAGTATATGTAATACTTCTGCATTTTCCTTCTCTTTTAAACTTTTTTTTTCTGCTGCATTTTTGTTCAGTACATTTCAAATTTACTGCCCAAGGCTATGTGTACAAATTCCCTTGGCCATTTCCATACATGTCAGCCAGTCGTTTGAAGCGGGGTCCCCAGTCACTTAGATAGTCATAATTCTGATCAGAGTTTGAGCTGACGGAATCCAAAGAACTGAGAGATTCAGCAATCGAGCCATTTCCTTCAAATGCATAGGTCTGCAGAGAGTCATATGGAGGAGCTCCAGGATCCACGTCAGCTTCTTTCAGTCTTTCCCAAATAAATTCCCTGAAAATGACATTATCTGGAATGCTTTTTAAAGTCGGTCGACTCAAAAACTGAATTTCAGGAGTCACATCTCTGCGGGTTTTGGTGTCTCGTATGACGTTGAGGTTTCTCAGAGCCGCCATGTCAAAGGCTTCAGTATCTTCTTCTCCCCCACCTTCATCATCATATCTGACGATGTTTTCTCTAATATCCCTTTCCTCATCAAAAATGAGAGACTCTTTTTTCCGTCTTCTCATAGTGACGATGAGGAGGATCAGCACTGAAATGTGAGAAGGCAGAGAGAACATGTCAGCAAGTGGAGGACTATCCCCTAGTAGGGAAATGGGCTGGCGTCCCTGTTTCACAGGAATTCAATCTACAGATGTGCTAAAACTGCAAACTGCTGTAAAATGGAATGCTTTTAGACATCAAAATGTTTCCACACCTGTTCACTACTGATGTCTTGCTTTAACCTCCAAAATATTTGACAGAACAAGTTAAAGGGCCAATTCAGAATAAATATAATGCTTTCATAGCCGTGCCACACAGGTTACCTCTCATGGCTTCCAGACTTGAACTAAAATGGGGTAAAATGAATGTTTTTGCATTTTGGTGGACTGGAATGTGTGTGGATGGGAAGAGGAATAATTTGGTGGGTGGGTAAATGTTAAGAGAACTAGAAGAGACAACTGGAAAAGGAGGTCGTTTCTGGGTGATGTAGAAACCTAGTGCAATCTACAAGGGTGATGTCAGCTAAGACTCATAGCAATAAGGGATATAGGACTTGAACCATCAATCTTCTTTAACCAGGCAAGACCTTCAATGTAGGAATTAAGACACCAACCCAGCTGGGCAGTGGTTGCGCACGCCTTTAATCCAAGCACTTGGGAGGCAGAGGAAGGTGGATCACTGTGAATTTGAGGCCAGCCTGGTCTACAAGAACTAGTTCTAGGACAGACTCCAAAGACACAGAGAAACCCTGTGTCGAAAAACTGAAGGAAAAAAATAGACACCAAGCCAGCCACAAAACATTGAATCTACAATTTGTCCTGTCAACAAGATATCCTGGGGTAAAGGTGGCATACAAGTTGGTCAAGCAATGACTGGTAGAGCCAGAGAAGAGACACATAACACTAAAGGAAGTCCATCCCTAATAGTACTTGCAGGGCCATACATCAAAGGAAGCATCGCCAGAGACCTGGGAGAGAATCAAATACAACAGGAAGAAAATGTCAATGCAAAGATGCCTTCATGATATTCTGCTATACTCAGGGATTTATGCCTAGCCAAATTGTCATCAGAGAATCTTCATCCAGAAACTCATGGAAACAAATACAGAAACCCAAAGCCAAACAAAATACGGAGGATACAAAATCCTGAGGAAGTGGGGGTAGGAAGGATTGTAGGAGCCAGAGAAGTCAAAGACACCACAAAAAAATCCAGAATCATCTAATATAATTTCACAGAGACTGAATCAACAACCAGTGGAATGCATGGGACTGACCAAGGCACTCTGTGTATTGGTTACAGCTGTGCAGCTTGCTCTTGTGGGACTCCACACAGTGGGAGCAAAGCCTGTCTCTGACTCTTTTCCTGGCTTTTGAGACCCTACTCCTTATAGTGGGTTCCCTTTCTCAGCCTTAATGCAAAGGAGATGCCTAGTCTTACTGCAACTTGGTATGATACGTTTGGTTGATAATTTTGGGAAACCTGTTCTTTTTTAAATAGAAATAGAGAAGGATGGGACTGTGGGGGTATACAGGAGAAATGGAGGAAAATGTATAGGGGGATGGGGAGAGGAGAATCTGTGGTCATGATATAAAATATTACTATTACTGTTACTTCTAATGACAACAATAATAAATCATTTTAAAGTTTTGACATTGTATCTGTGGGATATTAATTAGTCATTCTTCTGATATTCCTCATATAAATTTGAATTTCAATGGCATCAGATCATAAATAGTCATAATGAATAAACATCAAATACTCTCTTTATTAAGGATCAATCTCAAAGTTTGTTCACTATTGCCACATCTAGATTCCATCATGGCACTACTCCTTCACATCAAGCAAAGGGAGAAAACTAATTGGAAACATTTTGTTGAAATTATCCTAACAAAATCTTAACTTCTTCAGCAATATTCAACCACAATAGTTTTTCCTTTCCCAAAAAAGTTTGGTTATATCATAGGTTGTTCATTTGAGATTGCAATTAGTCTTAAATTAAAGATATACCAGGTTTTGTATTATGTTTTAGAGACCTAATAGATCAATGAATGGATTTCTTGATTTCTAAAATACTGTGGGCCTTTTAAACTTTTTAGACATGGTTCAATGAAACTATGAGGAAACATAGTTTCAACAACAAGAAACTTAATGTGGGTCAACTGTCTGTATTTTTGAAAGGATATGATGTGGCTCTCCATAGCAAGTTTAAAAGAAATTAGGAACAGGAGAGGGGAAAGAAGACAGGGAGAGGTAGAAAGGCGGTGGTATTAATCTTTCCCTTTCAATCATCATTTGTTGTTCCTAAGAAACAGTTAGGGGGAGTATGTGTTTAACTCTTTCGTTGGTTTCTTTCCTCTTCCTTCATCATTTTTCTTGGTGAGTTTAATGCAATCATGTTTTCATTAACCTTCACACATAGAAAAACCTGGGGTCCCTTGCATCCAAATACCCTTTCTTTTTTTTTTCTGGATGAATAGTTCCTGTTTTAAGATGTCTTAACTGAACTGAAAAGTTCACTAAAATGAAAACATATTGACAAAGCAGATTATAATAAAATATCCAGAATTGCAATAGTCTCTTTGTATTTTTTCTCACTATCCTTCTTTTTACCAATATTGTTTGCATTTGTTTTACTTTACTCATAGCAATATATATATTACATGTAAATTCTTTCATTATGATTTTTCTCTAATAGGAAAATACTCTGGTCAGAAAATTTCAGTTGATCTTTGATTCTAACATAAATCTTTTTCTTGTCTTCATCTAATGACTGTATTCTACTTGAATCAAACAAAATTTGTGATTGTAGTGGAAATATATGAGACCCCTAACATTCATTTACTAGGTAGGTAGTTCTCAGTATAATTTACTTACTTTTACCTATATTTCCTCAAATACAAAATAGAAATAATGTTAGAGTTTTATTATATAAGCTCAAATTCACTGTAATTTTGTGAATATTAGAGGAGTTTGTATTTATAAAGTAATAGAGACTAAACTTTATATATACACACACATATATATGTATATATATACATACACACACACACACACACACATATATATGATTAACTCATGCAGTTAAGGCTTATGCAGTTCAGCTCTCATTTCTTCAAACATTATAACTAAGCCGGCATTGGTGGTGCACGCCTTTAATGCCAGCACTCGGGAGGCAGAGGCAGGCCGATCTCTGTGAGTTTGAGGCGAGCCTGGTCTACAAGAGCTAGTTCCAAGACAGGCTCCAAAACTACAGAAAAACCCTGTCTTGAAAAACAAACAAACAAAAAACATTATAACTATTATGCAAAAATAATTAGAGATTCTATTTTGATCAACCTGATTATAATGATTAGAATTATCACCAAAAATATAGTTAATGAATCTGATATTGATCATTGTATCTTCTGATTGAAAATTAATGAATAATAGATACTAGAGCTTTTCTGAAGTGTGTTAAACATTTAGCAAACCTTATAAAATCTAAATATAGTTAAGTGGTATTTATGGATTCATTAAAACCCATTTTGTCTTCTATGTGCTTTTGGCATATTTAATAATATACTAGATAAAATAAAAGAGGGTATGAATGAGGCTGAGACATATAAAGAAAAGAAGAGGGAAAGGGGAGTGAGAAGGGAGATCTCATTAGTCTCAAGGAGCATTTTTGCTTTCGCAAATTACACATACATATAACTTACACATGGTACCTGATAGCTAAATAAATAATTGATAGAAAAGTTTAAAGACTGCTAAAAAACATGAGTGGTTATTGTGATATTGAAGACAGTAATTATGAAGTTAGTTTATGATTATTCACAGTGGTGAGAACATGCTCCTAGAATGGCGAATATAAATCTATGACATAATGTCTTTTGTGAACCTGAAAGAATCTATGAGGTGTATTTCAAAAAAGTAATTATTGTTTTAAAAATAATGGAAACAAGGTTTTCCACAGCACTTCTTCAAGGATGATGAAAGGTCACACAGCTTGGTATCATTATGGTGGCGACCTATGAAAGAATATGTCTTGCTTTGAGGAAACATTGTGGATGTCTTTAAACATATTCCTTCTACCTTTTTTCAAGAACATACATATACCAATTTATTACAATTAAATTCTAAGAAGATCACAGGGATACTGCAGAAAATCAGAAAAATAATGTCATCTTAAATAAAACCTACGGCAAGTTCTCTAGAACAACTAAAAGACAATATTTTCAGTATCTATGGGCTTTAGAATTAAAAATACACACATAATCCAAGGAACAAAAGGACTTCAACTTACACTTTTAAGCTCATTTGACACATCCCTTAAAAGGAAATAGTTAAAAGTTATATAGTCCAAATGAGTCATTGAGACAAATATAAAACAAGTAAAATACTTTGAACTGATGACAAAGTACCTGATATATCTACTGAAATGTATTCTTTATTTATTGGTGATACATTCCTGTTTTATCCAACACTCACACACACACACACACACACACACAGATACACACTCATAGATATTAAAATGATCCTAAAATGTCTTCCAAATATTGAACTTTAGGAGAAATATAGAATATTATATAATAGTTCATAAAATATGAAGGTCTTAAGTTCCTTTCCTTCTGTTTGTTGCTTTTATAAGTTTGATCAGTTAGTTTTTGTTTTATCTTTAAGTTACATTATAATTATTCTTTAGATACTTGTTTGTTTTCTAATGAGAGACATAAAGGAAGTAATACTGGATGTGAAGGGAAGTTGACAAGAAGGGAGGGAAACCATAGCCAAGTATGGCTTTCTCACAAAGACATACTTTGTGAGAAAAAAAAAATATTTTCAATGAAAGGGAAAAAATGTAGAGCACTTTCCAAATTTTAAGAGCAGAAAGATGGACCTTTGACAAAATCCAGTGTAGCACCATGGGAATAAATGAATGAAGTAAAGAACTGTTAAAGTAAGAATGAGGCCTACGGGTAGGTTCTATGGATCTGGGCATGAGTCTAGGACCTCCTAGGAGGTTCTAAGCACATGTGAGTCTGAGACCTCTGAGGGAGTACATCTGAGCCAGAAACCTTTGTGGGATCAACACCAAACCAGGGACCTTTGCAAGAGCAGTTCCAGATGAGGGACATTTACAGAAACAGGTCTAAGCCAACAACTTAGGTTAGAACAGGCCTGAGACAGCAAAATCCAAGGGAGTAGAGCAAAACCTGGGATCACTGAGTAACCAAAAGGGTAACTAGAACCTTGGCACTGACTGTACCAAAAGGTACAACCATATGAGCCTTGGATTTACTGGCACCTAGAAGATTAATCACCAGAATCACAGACAGCCCAAACCACACCAATTAGAGGAAAAAATGGACAGACAAAGTAAGAACACAGGCAACACCAAAAAGAGCAACACGACACCAGTAAAATCTAGAGACCCTACAACAGCAAGACTTGTAAAACCAAATATAGTTGAAGCAGAATATAATGATGTAAAAAATAACTTCAGGAGAATGTTTGAAACTCTTAGAGAGGAAATGAGAAATTCCCTCAAAAAATGGAGGAAAAGACAAACAAAAAATTTAAAGCCATCAGTAAATCCCTTAAAGTAAACCAAGAAAAAGCAATATAACATATGAACAAAAAACTATTCAAGACTTGAAAAACTGAAATAGAGACAATAAAAAACATAAGCCAAGGGAATTATAGAAACAAAAATCATGAGAAAATGATCAGAGACCACAATTGCAAGCATTCACAGAAGAATACAAGAGATGGAGAAAAGAATCTTAAGTGCTGAACATACAAAAGAGGAAGTAGCCTGATTAGTCAAATAAAACATTAAATCTAACAAAGGCTTAACACAAAATATCCAGGAAGTATAGATAAGAAAAAAACAAACCTAAGAATCATAGGTATAGAAATTCAACTCAAAAGCACAGAAAACATATTTAACAAAATCATAGAAGAAACCTTTCCCAACTTAAAGAAAGATATGCCTGTGAATATTCAACAAGCTTACAGAACAACCAATAGACTTTATCCAAAAAGAGTTCCCTCGCCACATGATAATCAAAACACTAAACATATAGAATAAAGAATATTAAGAGTTGCAAAGGAAAAAGGACAATTAACATATAAAGGTAGACCTATCCGAAATACACCTGACTTTTCTTTGGAGACAATGAAAGCCAGAAGGTCATGGTCAAGCATTACGCAGACATTAAGATCACAGATGCCAGCCCAGACTATTATATCCAGCAAAACTTTCAATCTCCATAGAAGGACAAAACAATATTTTCCATGACAAAACCAGATTTAATCAATACCTAGCCACAAACCCAGCACTACACAAAATACTAGAAGGAAAATTCCTGAAGGGGAATGGTCTTGGCAATTTCGGCTTATAGCCACGCCCCACCATTAGCTAATTATTCCGCCCCCTACTTAGTTGTTAATTAATTAATGGGGCTGGACCACCAGGTCCCAAGAGGTATAAAATGATAGGCCCACGAGGAAAGCTCGCTATCTGCGTGGATCACCGACATGCCTGCTTCTTCGGAGAAGCTCTTTCTGGTATAGTATCTGTGTTTATTTGGGCCCCTATTAATCTTGTGTGTCTTATATAAAACTTCCAAACTTGGCGCCGCAACGTCGGGCAGTTTAAGACCCCCCCAGCCGGGTGGGGCTGTATTTCTCCCCAGAGTGAGGCTCTGTTTCTCCCCGAGCCTGCCTCCGCTCCACTCTGCTCCGCAGCCGTAACCAGTGCCACTATGGAGCCTGAGGCAGGGATCTGCGTTTTACTCTGGCCCACCGTGCTTGTCCGCTCCAGCCCGACGCGTGCGAACGTGATCTCGGGCCGAACCGAGCAGCCGGGTTCCCCCGCCCCATTCCACTTTTCTTGCGTTTCTTCATTGTGTCTGGGACTTTCTGAAATTCAGAGCCGGTTCTGAGTCCTTTCTCGCCGGTTTCTGCAGCCTGCCCCGCCCAGCTCCAGCTTTGCTCAGCCGTGCCGCCGCGGCTTCTCTTGTACACCTGCTTCTACCACCAAGATGTGCACCTGTGGCGGCTCCACCCGGGCCCGAGCCCCCCACTGCCTGCACTTGTTCCGCCGCCCGCTGCGCTCGCGCCCCCACCCTCCGCCCTGCGGCTCATGCTCCGGGGCCCCCCATCCTCCCTTTGTTGCTCGGATCCCCGCTCCCCTGCTCGCGCTGCACTCCCTCTGCTCACGCACCGCGGGACCTCAGCAGAGCCTCCAGATCACCGCCGCCGCTCCTCTGCAGAGCTCGTGAGCGCCCGCCCCGCGCGGGTGTCTGTACTGCAGGCAGACACTTTGAGTGCATTGTGAGTGAGGGTCCACCCTCAATCCAGGCCCTTGCCAAGACATTTCTGGAGTTTTGCTGGGGTCTGTTTCCAGAGTCTGACTCTAGGAGTTGTCCCGCCACCATGGACTGCGGGACTGTGACTGCTCATTGCTCAAGGTCATAGCAGATGAGCCATTAGCCTGCGGAAACATTGTACATCTGAGCTGTGGTAAGATGTCTTTCACAAAGCCTTATTTCCAAAACCTTTCATTTTTCAATCAAAATGATTTTAGGCCTTATGCCCTCTGTGATTATCTTTCTGACATATTTGGGTGTTCCCCATCTGGCCTTCTTTGGGCATTTATTGGCTTGCTCATCGTTTGTGCCTTGTTTTTCA
>JAQHUG010000319.1:502048-518001 GCA_028555095.1 Dicrostonyx torquatus
TATATGTACATACATGTATTGATATAGATACTGTACAAAAGTCTCTTATACTCCAAAATATACACTCATAACTATATAATGCTGACTCAGTCGCCCTCTAATTCCAAGCCTGTTATTAAGAGTCCAACCCAGAATTTCTGGAAGTTTCTGTCATATGTCAAGAGTCAGTTGATATGAGACAGAAAATAACCTGAATTTAATGAACATATTTCTTTTTCTTTATACCTATCATAACCTTCATTGATATGTGTAACTAACGTTTTCAGTTTTTCACTTCGAAAAATAATTTTTTTGCAGCAATTTTAGAGGTTTCCGGAGAAAGGATCATACCACTGGATGGTGGCTTCATTTTAATACCTTTGAGTTGTCTTACCCTATGTTGTAATACTAGGTACACAAAATGGGACACATTGACGACACCTTCCTTTGATTGATATGTCGGGACGTGGACAACACTGCTACAGGACCCATTTGGATACCATTCGTCAGGAAGATTTCTACTTGGACAGCTGATGTGGATTTCCTAGACTAAACGTCGTCCCTATGACAGCAAGGAGTAGCTTTGGAGAACAACATCCCTTATCCCGAAAAATTTTGCCCACAGACTTTGGGACTTTATGTAGGGGTTAATTATGCCTTCCCTATATTTAAGAGATGGGGGAGGGATAGTGGATTAATATTTTTATTGTCTGTAATTTTATCTACAATGTCTGTTCCCATTGTATATAGTTATTTTAGAGCTAGATTGATCTTATTTAGACAAAAGGGGGAGATGAAGGGGAGTGGTCTTGGCCATTTCTGCCTATAGCCACACCATGCCACTAGCTAATTATTCTTCCCCCTAATTAGTTGTTAATTAATTAATGGGGCTGGACTACCAGGACCCAAGAGGTATAAAATGATAGGCCCACGTGGAAAGCTCTCTCTCTGCGCAGATCACCGACCTGCCTGCTTCTTTGGAGGAGCTCTTTCTGTTATAGTATCTGTGTGTATTTTGGCCCCTATTAAACTTGTGTGTCATAAATAAAACTTCCACAAATTCCAACCCAAGGAAGTTGGCTACATCAACAGATACACAGACAATTGATATTCTCATAGCAGCAAATCCCAAACAAGGAGAAAGCTCACAAATTAACATCACCAACAATGAACACTAAATTAACAGGAGATGGAAATCACTGGTCATTAATATCCCTTACTATAAATGGACTCAACTCACCTATAAAAAGACACAGGCTAACAGCTTGGATATGAAAATAGAAGTCATCCTTTTTCTGCATACAGGAAACACACCTGAACCTTAAAGACATACATTGACTGAGAGTAAAGGGTTGGGAAAAAATTTACAATCAAATGGACCTAAGAAACAAGCAGGTGTAGATAGCTTAGTATTTACCAAAATAGACTTCAAACTAAAATCAATCAAAAGAGACAAAGAAGGACATTTTCTATGAGTCACAGGAAAAATCCATCAAGAGGAAATCTCAATACTGAACATCTATGCCCCAAATACAAGGGATCCTCATATGTAAAATAAACATTTCTAAAGCTTAAATCACATATTAAACCCCATACACTAATAGTGGGAGACTTCAAAACTCCACTCTCACCACTGGACAGATCAGTTAGACAAAAAATGAACAGAGAAATAAGGGAACTAGCAGAGGTTATGACTCAAATGGACTTAAAAGACATCTTTAGAATATTCCATCCAGATATAAAAAATATATATTTATACATCTAATTGACATGGAAAGCAGAAAAAGACAAGATCTCCTGAGTAAATGGAGAGAATGGAGGCATTGAGGGGAGCAGAGAAAAATGTAGAGCTCAATAAAAAAATAATAAAATTAAAAAAAAAAGATTGAAGTCTAATTCCTTATGGAATACAAAATAGAAACAAAGCTGACTTAGAAAAACAATAAAATTAGAAACTAAGGAAGATAAAACCAGGCTGTAGGAATTTATTTCAAGATTTGATAGTTCTATTGGGATTTCTCATTTTACCTCTTCAATAGGAGTTGGAGTATATATAGTGAGAGCTGATGTAAAATTATACTAATTAGAAGTTTGCAAAATTCATGAAAAAAGATAATTGTTACCATGTCTCAAGACATTGAAATGTTTAATTACAACTGAAATTTATCTTTCTTTAGTGAAAATGACTATCCCAAGGCGCTTCTTATTTAAATGTCATCATTACAATGATTTCATTTGAACCTGAAATAAGACAGAGCAAAACTGTTCAAACTAAAAGATTATTTTATACACAAGTACAATTTGTGTGCTATATTTTGTACCAAAATATATGCTTGACATTAATATGTGTAATACAAATGTGTTTTCCTATGGTCAGAATTAACTGGAGTATACCATATACATTAAACATGCTGAATTAACTCAAGATCTAGAAACCGATATCATGAAACAGTTAACTAATGTTTACACTTTTATTGTGGTAGCTATTCAACCGCTTCCCAGCAGCATCTTGGTATTTCATACTGGAAGTTACATTTTGAGGAACAGAGTTTCAAGACTATTTAGAGGAAGTCTGTTTCCTCCCTTCTTCTGCTTCTGATAGGTTTCTGAGTCTAATCTGTATTTGCCTTTTGACGTTGTGCCTACTTCCCTAATCTTTTGTTTGTTCTAAGAAAAGGGGCATGTCCTATAGTTAGATTGATGACTACCTTAAATGTCACCATAGACATTTAACCTTCATCTGATGGAAACAGAAGCAGATGGAAACAGAAGCAAAAATCCACAGTGGAGCTTCCAAAGTCCAGTTAAAGAGTGGGAGGAGTGAGAATATGCACAAAGAGATCAAGACCATGATGGGGACACCCACAAAAACAGTTTACCTGAGTTTGTGGAAGCCCACCAACTCCATCTGGACAGGGAAGGAAACATCACAGGTCCAAACTATACCCTCTGAATGTGGGTGACAGTTGTATAACTGGGTCAGACTGAGCAGCCACTGGCAGTGGCACCAGGATTTATCTCTACTGCTTGTATTGGCTTTCTGGAATCCTTTCTTTTTAGATGGATACCTTGCTTGGTTTAGATATAGTAGGGAAGGCCTTGGTACTTCCTGAAAGCAATGTGTCTTACTCTCTCTGAGAATGGGAAGAGGGGAGGGAGTGGGAACTGGGATTGGTATGTAAAATAAAAAAAAGATAATTTTCTTTATAAAAAAACTAAATAAGAGGCAGGCAGATCTCTGAGTTTGATGCCAGCCTGATCTATAAGAGCTGGTTTCTAGGACTACAAGAAACCCTGTCTCGATTACCCCCACCAAAAAAAATAAAATAAAATAAAGTAAAGTAAAAAAAAGAAAAGGGGCATCAATAATAATCGTTGCCTTAGGAAACAATTTATGAGCATTAAATCACACAATTTTAAAAAAGGGCAAAGTACTTGGGGCAATGCCACGCTCATTGCATTAGCTTATGAAAGCAAACCATTTCCCCTTTCTGTTTTCTGCTTCATTTAAGTAGGAACATATTTGCTCTCATAAAAGAGCAACAGATATTGCACATTTTCTCAGATGTTAAGGATAGGTAAGCATTATAGATAATGAGGAATAGTACAGATTTTACGTCTTCTGATTTCTTCCACATTGTCAATGACTTAGTAAACATTTTTGCACATTAGTAAAATTCTGACTCTGCTTATAAGAACCAAACCAAGAAAACATTTCCCAGTTGAACAGAATCATAAGCAAACTCAGCAAAAGAAGGCTAAAACTAGTTCAAGATTCTAAGGTTGTAGAAGCATAATGAAATGACAAATGACAGCTTAATGTCAAGCTGCCCACTTTGTACATGTTGGAATTTTACCTAGAATGATGAGTTTCTATAAACAGCTTCCTATGCCAAGGCTTATGGACCTGTGGCACTGTGTGAAGAAGAGAAGGAAGGGAGATTACATCACCTCAAACACTTGAAATTAGTGTCCAAGTACAGAAAGAAATAGAACCTAGTAGAGTAAATATAGCAGAAGATTAAGTAAGAATATATAGGAATCCTTGGGCAGAGTAGGGCAATCTAACTGTAATATCCCCAAAGTATTCATGCAATTGTCAATGATGAGAAATATTTTAAACAAAAATAGGTGATTTTTTTCTGAAGTTCTGAAATATCTACTTCAGGAATGACTTAATATGTCAGTTGTACATACTCTTCTTTCTTTAAAATGTTTTTTTATTCAGAAAGAAAAACACCTTCATTTGATAAAATAGGAATTTAACTAATAACTATTATAATACATAAGATATAACTGGTACTGCTCTTATTATAGGGCATAATTTTTCTTCTTTTTTAAAATACTAAAATTCTTTCAATATATCAGTTCAACTTTTCTACATGAAGGATAAACTGGTTGTTTGACTTCCATATATTGAAATCTGAAGTTGAATGTTTTGATTTCATTCATGATGTACTCAGTTTTAATATAAGAAACCTCATATTCTGAGTTTATTTCTTTCATTTAGAGTATTGAGGGATAAATGTGCTTCCAACAGAGAGGTGAGGGCAAGCAAAGAAATACTCAAGCAAAAGAAAGAAGATTGAAAAAATAGAGACTGACATGTCTATATTTCCATGTCATAAGATTTAAGCTTGAGGAAGAAAAGCTGGTAAGTGACTGGCAAAATAACTTTCCTTCCTTTTCCATCAAGAAGTATTAACTGGCCAAGCACTGGTACTTTAATCTTAGCACTCAGGAGGCAGAGGTAGGCGAATTTCTATGAGTGAGTCCAAACTGGTCCACAAGAGCTAATTCAAGGACAGGCTCCAAAGACACAGAGCAACAACTGGAGTATGGTTCAGCACAATGGCTGATCTTTTGATGCTCCTATGTTCAATTCTGAGAACCCAGAGGTCTCACAACCACAATTCCAGGGGATCTGATGCACTTCCCTAATCTCTGTATGCACATATTCATGTAGACAAAACATTCGTATGTATAAAATAAAAATAATCACATATTTTAAAATATATTGCTACAAAATATAATGAGAAATTAGAGGCACTAAGCCTGATAGAAAATAAAGTGTAAAATGACCTTGAACTCATTGGTTCAGGCAATAAATTTCTGAACAGAACACCAATAAGATAGGACAGGCATTAAGATAAATAATTGATAAATGGGATATCAAGAAACTGAAAAGCTTCTATAAAGTAAAGACACCATCAATTGGACAAAGAAACAGCCTACAGAATTGGAAATGATTCTTAGCAACTCCACATATGTTAGAGTGCTAATATACAAATATAGAAAGAACTTGAAAACTAGATATTACAAAAACAAATAATCCAATGAAAAATGGGGTAGATATCTAAACACAGAATTCTCAATAGAAGAATATCAAATGGATGAGAAACACTTAAAGAAATGTTCAACTTCCTTAGCCATTAGGAAGACAAAAATCAAAACTAGTTTTAGTTTCCATCTTACATATGTCAGAACATCTAAGATCAATAAAATAAGATATAACTCATGCTGGTGAAGATGTGGAGCAAGAGGAACACTTTTCTATTCCTGGTGGGAGGCAAAACTTGTAAAAACACCATGGAAATCAATATAATAGCTTCTAAAGAAGTATGGAATTTATCTATTTCAAGACCTCGTTATACCATTCTTGGGTTTATACCCAAACATATTCTGTCCATCCACAAGGACACTTGCTCAACAATGTTAATTGTAGCTTTATTTATAAAATCCAAAAATTAGAAAAAAAACAAGAAAAGGTCATAAAGAAAATGTGTTTCATTTACACAATAGAGTATTATTCAGCTTTTAAAAAAATGGACACCATGAAATTTGCAGGTAAATGAATGGAACTAGAAAAAATTATACTGAGTGAGGTGACACAGACTCAGAAAGACAAATTTGTTATGCATTCACTTGAAAGGGGATGTTAAGCACTGAGTTAATAAAAAAAAACTCTACAATCTGTAAACGCAGGGAGGTTAGGCAAAGAGAATGCGGTTAAAGGGGATACAGGATCTTCCTGAGTGAAGGAAATAGAATAGATTTTACAAGCAGAATAGAGGCAAGAGAAAACTTTGGGGATAGCATAAGGAATGGTGGAGTTATGGAACAGAGTGTAGAATGACACCCAAAAGTGAAGGAAGGCATTTGAGGGTGTTGTGTTGAAGCCACATGCAGTGGAAACCTAGTACAAAATATTTTCGTACTTTTATGAGACTCCTGACTGGGAGAAGTGACTCTCTGACTCCTTTGCCTGCTCTTGGGACTCTTTTTCTAATGTTGGGTTGCTATGTTCAACTTTGATGTGATCATTTTTGCTTTGTCTTATGATGTATTATGTTGTTATATTTCGTTATTTCTTAGAATCCTGTTCTTTTTATTTTATATATCGCTTGTTTGTTTCTGTACACTTTTTCATTTTATATCACAACGAAAGTTTCTCCTCTCTCCCCTGTTCCAAATTTCTCACCCAATCCCCACCACTATCCAGTTCATCTCCACTGTTTCTCTGCAGCTGCAGGTGGGTATCCCACGGATTTCAGCAAGCCATGGTATAGCAATATGCAGCAAGACTAGGCATCTCCTCTTCTACTAAGGCTAGATGAGTCAATCAGTAGGAGTAATGAGTCCCAAATTAGGCAATGTATTCAGAGACAGTCCATACTCTTACTGTTAAGAGTCCAAAAAGAAGACCAAGCTACACTACTGTAATATATAGGCAGAGTGATTATGTCAGTGAGTGCTTATGTGAGTGCCTATGAGCCCAGGTTAGTTGATTCTGTAGGATTCCTTGTGGTATCTTTGACACCACTGGTTCTACAATCCTTCCTCCCCTCCTTCCACAGTATTTCCTGAGTTCTGCTTAATGTTTGGCATTGGGTCTCTGTATCTGTTTCTATAATGTGCTGGGCAATGCCTCATTGATGACTGTTTGGCTAAGCACCCATCTATGAATACAGCAGAATATCATTAAGAATCATTTTATTATGGATGCGCACCTTCTTAGACCAGGATGGAGGGGGGAAGGCCTTGGGCTTCTCACAGGGCAGGGTATCCTGCTCCATCTTAAGGAAGCAAGGGGACAGAGGTGGGGTAGTGGGGGAGTGGGAGGGCCTGGGACAGGGGGAGTAAATGTAAATTTTTCTTTTAACAATAAGAAAAGGAAAAAAATAAAAGGTACATGGTAAACATAAAAAACGAATCATTTTATTGCCCTTTTTGGTCATTCCTATTTTCACATTGCCTGTTTACATGGAGACAGTCACGGAGACAACACACCCCACACACATACACACACACACTGCAGACATCCTACACCCCTCTCCACACAAGTATACACCACAAGACCCCAAAATACACATACACACACAGTCACAACACACAAACCAAAACATCACTTCACACACATGCACACACCATAAATCCCTCACACCACACAGCCAAGATACTCACACACTCACATATGCACACATATCACAGAAAGATAGAGAACCAAAAATAGATGGTAATAATCTATTTCTGCCCGCCCCACAACACCTCTCTCTGATTTTTTAAGTCAGGGTTTCTCTGTGTAGCCCTGGGTCTCCTGTTACTTGTTCTATAAACCAGTCTGGCCTTGAACTCAGAGTTCCACTTGCTTCTAACTCCCCAGTGCTGGGATTAAAGGAGTGGGCCACTTGTTTACATTCAGTAACAATTTTATTACATTAATGTGTGGAATAATGAAACAAATTTGATTGAAAATTAGATATCACAAAAGACATATATTAGATGTGAAATAGGCTTCATTAAACAGTTTTTTATAAGCTAAAAGTTAAATCACTGTCACTGATAATCAAATTTGAGAGTACAGTCAGCTGTAAATTGTTCCTGGAAGCACAGTATAATGAATTGTGTGTGTATGTATGTTTTAAATTGTCAAAATTTAAAATATTCTACACATTGCCTACCTCTAGTCTTCCTTCCCAATATTTGGTTGTTTCAAAGTAAAAACATTGTCTGGAAGAGTATGATGGTTTTATAACTTATGTTGTTATTCTACTTTTATAAAGTAAAAGTAAATATTCAATTTTGCCTATTATTATTTTTACAAGCCAAGTAGATCAATATACATTTATTCACAATACCATGAATATTTTTCATATTTATTCTTAGTCCTTATAGTCTAATCACTTTTTAACTATGAATTATAGTTTGTTTCTAATGAATTTCTAGAAGTTTCTGACTTCTGTTTACAGATATTTAGAAAGAGTGGTATAACTGATTTTTTCTAGATTTATTCATATAATTGGGGTTATCGAAGACAGTAACTTCTATTTTATGAGACTGTTTACATTGTATCAGCGGCTGAGTCTTCCTTAACTTTGTTAATAGAGTGAAGACTGTTGTTTCATCAGTTACACTTACAGACATATAGAATATTCGCTATGGGTAGGTATTCAGTTCTGTGGATGAATTATCTCATTTAACTCTCAAATTTTTACAAGACTAGTCATATGAGTTCACCTTTGAGATTATGAAGCTACTCTGAAAAGATACTCGTGCTCCCCTTGTGAGCACCTAATGAATAACATAGGCAAATAGTAGTAATAGGAACACACTTCCCCAAATCCATCTGAAGCAGCAGGTCATGCTGACTTCTATGCCTAATGCTGTCTTTATAAACATATGTTGTAAATGGATTTTCTAATTCCATTAAACCATAAGAAAACACATGACACAGACACAAGTGCAAATGTAAGTGCTTGTCATTCTTTTAGAAACATACACTGTGAATGAAAATGTTGCTGTTGAGTAAACCCTTTCATTATCCAATGACCATATTGGATAGCCTCCAAAAGATGCTATACAATCTCTTATGAAAATATAAGCAAATGTAGTTCAGTCAAATAATATGTTAATATTAGGAAAGTAGAATTAAATACGACAATAATTCTCAAGAAATTACAATGCTTGTATTGACAGAACTTCATTATCTTAAGTACCAAAATAATTTAAACACTCACTGAAGATATTTTTTGATAATTCTGTCTATTATGCCATTTTTAAATAAGCATACTATCAAAACAACAGTGAAAATACTACTTCTAATGTATTATACTGCTCTTGAAAATATTTCTCACACAAAGAAGCAGGATGAGGTAAATTTCAAAGTAAACTAATATTAATCACCATAGTAGTTAATTTTTCCTGCATTTTATTTTGAAAATAAATTTCATATTCTTTAATTATATTTTGTTCTTTGAATAACACTGCAAGTTGAAAATATAAGTAGTGAGTGTTAAAATAACACTGGTAAATTATTCACATATCTTTGTAAATACATTCAAAAGAAATAAAAATAAAGTAAGAAAACTTGTGCTTTTTGATTGTTTTGGCAACTGCTCCCATAAAGAAAAGAACAAATCCTGGAAACAACCTAAATGCCCCTCAACTAAAGAACGGATGAGGAAAATGTGGTATATTTACACAATGGAGCACTACACTAAGAAAAAAATGACTTCTTGAATTTTGCAGGACAATGGATAAGGCTAGAAAACATCTTTTTGAGTGAGATAACCCAGACCCAGAAAGACAATTATCACATATACTCACTCATAGGTAGTTTTTAAACACAAAACAAAGAAAACCAGCTTACAAACCACAATCCCAGAGAACTTAGACAATAATGAGACACTAAGAGAGACTTACATAGACCTAATATACATGGGAAGTAGAAAAAGACAAGATCTTCTGAGTAAGTTGAGAGCATGGGGACCTTGGGAGAGGGTTGAAGAGGGGGAGAGAGGCAGGGAGGGAAGCAGAGAAAAATGTAGAGCTCAATAAAAATCAATAAAAAAGAAAGGAACAAAAGCAGTACTTACCAAATAGTGTCAAGACACAGGCCAGTATTGCTATCAGGGCCCCAGTGCTGAGGCCAGCAGGTAGAACATAAGCCTCTGCATTGCAGGTTTGTGCTACACCATCAGCATCACAGTCACAGACACGAATGGTAAGGGTGTTGGTACTGCTTAGTGAAGGAGATCCATTGTCCGCAATGAAAATTGGCAGATAGTAAACTGATTGTTCCTGCCTGCGGAAGCCATTTCTCCTGGTAAGTATTGACGCTGTGTTGTCTAGGATTAAGAACAAAAATGTATAATAAGCCTTAAAATGAACTTTATCTTCCCAAACTTAATCTTTTCAGTTTGCTCCTTAATAGTAAAACAGATATAGCATATATATTTTTCAACATCCCTCAACAAATCTCTTTGGAAAAAAAGATAAATTTCCTATGGAATTCATCTTAAGGTATTCCTGATACTCTACAAATAGCAAAGACACAGTCATAATGTAAGATTAAATGTTTTATTAAATGGAACTTCTATATATTTTATATTATTCATATCTAAAATATCAGACCATATACTTATAGAAAGATTGGTAAAAATGTTCAGTCAGTAGCCTCTCCTTTTTTAGCGTCATTTCAAGTTCATCCCTTGTTTGACAGTTTGAAATTCTTATTCTTCTTATTATTATTTCTGAGGTCTCAAGTTGTGTTGTGTCAACAGAGTTAAGTCCTTACTAAAAAATCTTAGCTGGCCTTCAATGTATGACATCATGTAAATAAAGAGCTTGGTATTTAAATGGGAGGGATTATACAGGAGACAGACAAAAGGAATATACCTAACTTTTTACATTTGGCTTCATGTCTAAACTGACTTAAATAGAAGCTTCTCCTCCATGACAGCAACGCATGGATAGAAATTATTCAAGGAACTCACTGCCTTTTAATTAATATCTTTGTTTCTTTTTCCCATTATAAGCATATTTAAGGGAGAAATGAGACTTGTTTAGAAGCAAATGCTTGCAACAACACATCTTGTCTTACCTTTGTTATCTTTCAAAGAAAAGTTGTGGTTATTTGTTGTATCTGTTGTTAAGCTGAAGTAAAACTCGTGCCCGTCAGATGGCTCATCTTTGTCTACAGCACTGATTTTCTGGATAACCTAGGTAGAGAGAATGTAATAGAGAAAGGCGTACTGATGCACTCGAATGAGATTTCTACAGCAGGACATAAGAATTTTATACCTCATTGTAATGTTTTTCCATGCAGTGAGTTTAGGCAGTAGATCAGGTGTAAAAATTACACTCAATTTAAAATAGGCTCCGGAAAACAAACCGTGTCCTTTTCATAATGCTTGTTTCAAGTTACTTTTGTGAACCTCAGAAACAAGCTGCTACAACTGTTTATACATCCCAGTAAACATCACAAGACTGTGAGCAATCACTTTGAACTGTACTTCATTCTTAGGAGTCAAGGTTCACAGCTGTGCTATGTAGCATAAAGTGGAAACAGCTCAATCAAACATAATAAGTTTTATTTCTTCTTAATGGAATCCAAATCTTTAAACACACAACCAGGTTAGTTTTTACAATATTTTAATTTTTCAGGATAACTGAGGAATTTTCAAAACCAAATTAAAACACGATTAGAAAGTTCTTTCAATATTAGTTCATGCTACACATCAAAGTGCTGGGGTACTTCAAAGATATGACTCCTGAATGCTTCTAAAGAAACTCCAAACAGAAAGGAAGTTGATTGTAACTTCTTACCTGCCCAGGCTGAGCATTTTCACAGACAATGGTTTCATACTCCATGGCAAACTCAGGGGCATTGTCATTAATGTCCACTATAGTGATGGCCACATAGCCTCTCCCAACCTGAGATGGATTCTCTGGTCAATAAAAAAAATATTTTTTAATTAATTCTGATAGAATACTCATCATGCTCTTGTTATTTTATTCAAGAAACATGAAAAACAAGCAAAAAAATGAAAATTTTCCTTTTCAAAATTATAATCTCAAATGAAAATTCTATTTGTAATACTATATCATCTAAATAAAACCACATATAATCTGACCCTTATAGACTCATTAATTCATATATGTGTACATTTAAATATACATTTTATGTTCTTTTATATAATACAAAATTGTGAAGTATATATATTTATGTGTTCCATATAAATATGCAGATATATATAATCATGTTTATATAAAACACATAAAATGTATTTTTAATATAAACATATATTTGTATTCATATATTTGTGTACGTATGTCAAGTTCCTGATAAGAAAATTGCTGAATGAGAAATAGTAAATCATGAAATTCAATTCAATACTGCTATAGTTCTTATTAATGTTAGTAGTAGCAAATTACATACACATGCATTTTCTTTGACTATATGTTTTAGTAATATAGATATATTTTCTTCTAAATTACTTCATTCATATACTAAAATTAGTTCAATATTAGAACATTCATATCAATGTGTACTGGGGAGAGATGAACTATCTTCACAGCGTGATAAAGGCGGTAATATGAAGGTTGTAAACATACAACAAACTTCAGAGAGCAATTCACACCTATGAGCATTTACATTTCTATGTTTTGAATTAGCTATGTAAAAATCATCACAAAAAATCAGTTAATCTATATTTATTTCACAGCTTACTGATTTAGGAAATTCTGGAGTTTATTTAAGTTAATCAAGCAACAGCTTAAATTCACCTCATCTCCCTTGAATCCATTCCCTATTTTCACCTTGCTTCCTCCTAATGTCATTTTATTGATTTTTATTAAGCTCTACATTTTTTCTCTGCTCCACTCCCTGCCTATCCCCTCCACTTCATGTCATTTTAAACCTTTCAACTTACGGTTCTCCATTGCAAGGACTGTAATGTTATGAACAGCATTTGTCTCTCGATCCAATAATTTAGCAGTAGTGATAACTCCACTGTTGGCATCGATATTGAAATATCTCTCCAAGTCTGTGTTTCTGTCAATTGAATATCTAGTTGAAAATTTAAAGAAAATGTTTCACATTCATGTTTGGTTAGAATATTTTTATTTTTCATTGATTTCTTGGATGATAAGTAAATCCTGCTAGCTAATACCAATAATATATGTCAGGCTAAGAACTCTTACTATGTTGCTGTATTCCCACAGCTTGTGTTGTAATCTATTTCCTTATGTCAAATGTTTTGAAATGAGCACCATAGAATGCATTGCTTCAGCATAGCTTGAACATTCCATTGCATCTCCCATATTTTGTTACTATAATTTATAATTTATACTAAAACCAAACCTATATATAGGTCACTGCAATATTATTTTGGATATTGTGGACATAGAGCCTTTTTTGACATCATCAATATTAACATTCTTTTTAGTTGGCTTTCCAAAGACATAAGACAAAGTCGAACACCTAAAATTGAATGTTATTTTAAGCTGTAAAATAACAACCTCAGAATATGAAGAATTATATCAAGGTAAATATTATACATTTTTAACAATATCAACAATATAATCATTGTTGAAAAATCATGCCATGTTTATATTTTAATGCTATATTAATATTACATAAATAAATCACTATCCCATAAAAATTACCATTTTTAAATTCCACTGTAGTCTTCATAGTTGAGGTTGACAGTGGTTCTTACTTTAAAATTAGTAATTCAGTACAAACACACATACATAAAGAGCAAACAACAAATAAAATCTCAATACGTGCATCACTTCAGGAATGACCAGTGATGATTGACTCAACTACATACATGATGAGCCTTTACACATAATGGCTCCTAATTTTCTTTGCCAATTTGACTTGTCTAAACTGTTTGTCTGTTTCAAATTAGTAATCAATTTTTATAAACATTCCTTAACTTTTCAGTTCTCATATGTAGCACCAGTGAAAACTCTGTTTATTCATGTTCTTCTGCACTCTATCTTCCAACCCTGTAATTTTTAATCATAGTGAACACAATATATTAATGCTGACAGTGTATTTCAAAATTTGTTATCCTTAATTATCTCAGTACATTCTCACCAATAATGTATCACAGCCATTCACACTCCTGAAAAAAGTCTACTACATGTAACATCTAAGGATTAAAACATAGGCAGATTAAAACATTATATCTTATATTTCTGAATTAGGAATTTGGGAGGAAATTCATGGTGGTTTTTCACCTCCTAACCTCTCATTGGACTGCTGAACAAATTCAGCTGGAGGTAGAATCACTTGATCTGAAATGTTTTGAGATCTATTTCCAAAGTGTCTTTTTCCCCCATGGCTTAATATTTATTGTATGAGTGGAATAGCTAACATATTGGTGCTTTACATGATTTCTCTTCATTAGTGTTCTCTTGGGAGGAGGGGCCAGCTTACAGTGCAAATTTAACTAGGTCTTTGCAGCTGTAACTATTAAAGAGAAGACTCCAGTTTTTAAGTATGTATATTGTTTTCAAAAGGCAGAGTTGATAATACTGTAGAAGGGGTTCAAATCAATTACAACGGAAGTGTTTTCAATCAGATTCAGCTGTGAAGTCAGAAATGGAAAAGACTCTAGGAGATACAGGACGTTGGAACAACCACTGAGTCCTCAGCTCTGGAAACAGAGGGTATTGGAATTACAAAGTACGTATATCACAGGGGTGAAGCTACAAGTTAGATCTGCTTAAAACTATTATAACTCCATTTATGTCATCAGTCCCAGATACAAGATATGGAACTTTTTGGAATTAGTGTTGATATTTCTGAGTTTTTCAGGAGATGTATAATTGGAGGAGAGAATGTTTACTTTGAATGTGGATAACACAGTACTATAGATTTTATTCAGACTAAAATGAGAGATTGGAATACCAACAATCTTCCCTGAATCCTGACTTTTAAAAAGTATTTTTCAAATATTTAATATACACCATGTTATTGTACAGGGAAAATAATGGTTCTTAGAAAAGGATAATGTGTGTATATGTATTTTATTCTTCATGTATAAACATATAGACATATTGAAATACACAAGCATGTATAGATATACTATAAATGATATATACTTTATGAATAGCTTATACACCAGCAACAGGATAATAGATATCAATTATGTTAAGATAATTATAAAACTTATGCAATCAAGTAAACCCAATATAATAAACTTTGCTTATTCATTTTATTAACCCTAAAGCCTAATCAAAAGATAATGTCAGCACATTTTTAAAATTTTACTTTCGTATGAGTCTGTGATGTGTTTGATTATACATGTGTATAAATATATGGGTGAAAATCTGGGACACCATGAAAAGACCAAACCTAAAAATAATAGGGGAAGAAGGAGAAGAACTCTAGCTCAAAGACACAGAAAATATATTCAACAAAATTATAGAAGAAAACTTTCCCAACCTAGAGAAGGATATCCCTATGAAAGTATAAGAAACTTACAGAAAACCAAATTAATAAAATCATAAATGAAAAGAGGGACAAAACAACAGACAATGAGAAAATACAGAGAAACATTAGGTCTTACTACAAAAACCTGTACTCCACAAAATCGGAAAATGTAAAAGAAATGGACAATATTTTAGACAGATACAATATACAAAAATTAAATTAAGAACAGGTGAGCAGTTTAAATATACCTATAGGCTGTGAGGAAATAGAAGCTGTCATCAAAATCTTCACAGAACTGATTGGTTTTAATGAAGAATTCTACCAGAACTTCCAAGAAGAGCTAATACCTAAAATTCTCAAAGGTTTCACATAATAGAAACAGAAAGGTCATAGCCAAACTATTTTTATGAAGCTACAGTTACCCTGATAACCAAACTGCACAAAGACTCAAAAAAGAAAGAGAATTACAGACCAATTTCACTTATGAACATGGGTGCAAAAATTCTCAATGAAAAACTTGAAAACTTTCTGGATCCATTCTTCCACTGAGGGGCACCTAGGTTGTTTCCAGGATCTGACTATTACAAATAATGCTGCTATGAACATAGTTGCACAAATGCCTTTGTAGTACGGTTGAGTATCTCTTGGGTATATTCCCAAGAGTGGTATTGCTGGATCCTGAGGTAGGTTGATTCCCAGTTTCCTGAGAAACTGCCACACTGATTTCCAAAGTGGTTGCACAAGT
>JAQHUG010000319.1:530445-562062 GCA_028555095.1 Dicrostonyx torquatus
CTTCTTTAATGGCCTCTATTACTTTCATAAAGTTACGTTTAAAGTCGATTTCTTCTACTTCTTCCGGAATAGGTTGCTCAGGTCTTCTTGTTGCATAATCGCTGGATTCTGACATTGTCATGTTGCTTTTTAGGTTGATCGAGGAATACCTGGATTGGCGCCTGCCCATCTTTTCCCCTCCTCAGTCAAAAGGGCCGACTTCTTCTCCAGTGGTGGTTGCTAGATCAGAAGCCCTCTCCAAGGGCCTGCCGCGCTCAGCTGGGCCCTTCTCCTCTGGTGGGGGTGGCTAGATCGGAAGCCCTCTTCAAGTGCCTGCTGCACTCCACCGGGCCCTTCTCCTCCAGTGGGGGTAGATAGATCGGAAGCCCTCTCCAAGGGCCTGCCGCCCTCCATCAGGCCCTTCTCCTCCGGTGGGGGTGGCTAGATCTGATGCCATCTCCAAGGGCTTACCTCAGTCAAAAGGGCCGACTTCTCCTCCGGTGGGGTTGGCTAGATCCGAAGCCCTCTCCAAGGGCCTGCCGCCCTCTGTCAGGCCCTTCTCCTCTGGTGGGGGTGGCTAGATTGGATGCCCTCTCCAAGGGCTTACCTCAGTCAAAAGGGCCGACTTCTCCTCTGGTGGGGGTTGCTAGACCAGAAGCCCTCTCCAAGGGCCCACAGCAAGGGCCCTTCTCCTCCGGTGGGGGTGGCTAGATCAGAAGCCTGAGAGCACTTCTTAAACTCCAGCTCCACAGGATCTAATCTTGCCGACACCTTTTAAAATGTAAAAAACATGCCCCAGTGGGCTGGTATCTTAAAGGCTTTTGGCAGAAGGTTAATAAGGAGTACCACAGCACCTCCCCCTTTTGTTTAAGTAAGAGTTCTAAACCTACTACAAAATTATATACAGTAAAAACAAATATCCTATTCTAACTAGATTAAGTCTTGTATAATAAATAACTTGGCCAAGTCATGAGAGGTAAGTATTTACAGTTATCTAGTCTTCAACCCCATCAAAGATCTGAGAAGGGAAATAACATTACCTGAGTAATTAGAAAGTGCAATCAAACAACTTCCAAAATATGCAACAAATCACAGAGACAGCTGGCTACATGGGCAATCACCCAAAGTCATGT
Source organism: Dicrostonyx torquatus (assembly GCA_028555095.1). Lineage (NCBI taxonomy): Eukaryota > Metazoa > Chordata > Mammalia > Rodentia > Cricetidae > Dicrostonyx > Dicrostonyx torquatus. The sequence continues at coordinate 531,558 of JAQHUG010000319.1, forward strand.
TTGCAGCATTGAAGCAACCAACTTTGGCTAAGGCCTAGAATAACTGACAGATTATTTTTAAAGGCAAGGAATATTTCAAAGCTGTCTTACCCTGTCTTGGCAAGATTTGACAGTTCTGCTTATCCATTTCCAGATACTATATATTTTATCAGTATTTGAGGTATGGGCAGTTCCTTGCCCAGAGGCTGGTTTTGCCAAGAAGAAGACAAGCTCCAAATGGAGTGTCTTTGGTGCTCTACAATCTCTAGGGAATAGATCGGTGTTGCCAGGAGCAATTGTGACTCACTACCACAGAACTCTAGGTTAGATTAAATGCCATTTCCTACAGCTCTTTGAAGAGGTTGAAGATTATTTATACAGAGTATAATCTCTATGTATCTAAAGAACCTGGTTAGTCTAACTATAAATATGACAAACATAGATGACTATTGATCTCAAATTCTATCTAACTTAAAGACTAAGAGAATAAACAACTGTGCAATAAATGAGGACAATGCCCTCCAAATGTAAACAATGTACAAGTATACATTGTAATATGGTAAAAATATATACATTGGTATATAAACAATATATAAGTATCTTAATCAGAGATAGAAATGTACACTGCAATATGGTAAAATACAATATCAAATGACTATATTTGCTATTTTTGTCATGGTTTTTTCTTATCATTTAAAAAAGGAAAACACAATAGAGTAGACCTCAGAGCAATTTATTAATGGTTGGCTCACAGATAAATATGAGAATTCTTGTGGCATAGTGTCCACCACTTAACAAAAGACAATGCTGAGAAGGGAACCAATTTCAAGATATTGTATGAGGGTAAATATAGTCAACAAGGAATAGCATGTATCTCTTAAAGAGTATCATAAAAGGATGGGGAAGGCAAATATATGGAATTAAATTCAGAAAAAATCATGTACCATGAGTGTTCGTTGCCAACATTATGAAAATAATTTAAAATCATGAAATATTTCAAGTATAGCAACATTAGACTGAAGACAAAAATTTGATAGATCTAAAGACATAAGAAATTATACAAAACTCAATCATTTGAAATTGCTTGAGACAAGCCTGACTTTCTGCTTGTGAGAAAATAATATAAGATTGTACTTAAATTCCCACTCATATTCCTTACTTCAGAAAAGGTAAACACTAGACAGGTATGGTCTTTAACTGGAAAAAGTCATGAGATCTTGACTTGCATTGCATGGAATTCAGTCTTTTGCCTACCTATTTCTCTTAGATATTATACTTCACCTTTCCTAATATAAATGATTATTCATTTAAGCCTGTTTTGACTTCACATTTTCAATTACTGCTTAACATTACTAGTGTCTCAGTTTATGTACAGTATTTCAAAAAATGCAATGCTTTCTCAGGAAATTTTCAATACTATAATTTACAAGGTAATCAATACAATGAAAATAAAGTTAAGGTAACAGACACCAATAGACTCTTTAGATGTCCTTAAATGCCCTTGTTCATTAGCAATAAAATGTGGTAAATGTTAATATGCCTTCATACCTTTTAATACCTTCAACCATGGGAAAAGATTTTGTTCCTAGTAATTAAATAATTTAGGCACAATTTAAGTAGATGTACCATTATCATAAATATATGATTTTTGTGCACCGTGAGCATGATTTAAGATTTTGTTTTAATTAAATTGATTAATATAAAGTGACTCAGATCTCTGGATCTATGGAGTTGCTCCTGAACTGCATAAGGATGTAGAAACATTTCCTGCCCATATTCTACAATTTTAGAAAATTTCACAAGTTTGCACATTAGATGAAGAGCTATAGACAATGACTACTGAGAAAGAAAATCAGTCTTCTCCAGGGACCATCCATCCTAAATGCACGTACATATCAGCAACACTAAATAAACTCAGCAGATTGTATTTATAATTTTATATATGTGTGTATATTATATATATCAATTAAATAATGAATTAAGAATACAAGCACTGGTAAAAAGCAAGTGAGCATGCATGCATTTGTTCACTTTCTGTATTGACTCAATACAATATGATCAATTGTCTCATGTTTCCACTCTAATGATGTATTGTAAAATGAAACTGAAGGCAAAATTAACCCTATTCTATAATTTGATTGTTGTAAGTATATTTTAAAAAAGAAAAAGAAATTTAACTGGAACAGCCATGGGTTGAGGAAATATATTAAATTAAATAAATTAATTAATTAAATAAATATATACAAATTAAACACCATTCCCGTAATATCTCAAGTATATTGTACTTACTATGTTTATCACAAGCTACAGCTATCATTCATCACATTCAAACAAACACACACATACATGCAAACACACAAGGTGATCTCAGATGGGAGAGTGTAGATTATTTGAATTTCTTTTTTGTAGATTATTTTATAAAAATGCTTAGTCTATTTTCAGTATGATAATTTAAACTAACTGCATACATAGATAAGGTGTATTTTTATTTTTACTACTAGAAACAGTAAAGTTAATGAGCTCAAATTGTCCACAGTGATCAATTTAAAAGATAAATTAATTGATCCTTAATTTAATTAATCAATTAATTCCTTTACTCTTTTATTGAATTACCAGAGATGCTCTGTAGTTCCTATACTGTTGAGAGTTTTATACTATAGTGCTTTGCACAGAAAGAATGTATACATCAACTGTTACAAACCAGAAAGGACCATTATACAGAAGTATGAATGTGGATAAAAGAAGACTCACGAATGTAGCAGTAAAATGGAGCAAAAAGCCTTTACCTCACAGGGCTATTGGAAGAATCAGGGTCATGCGCTGCTACAGTGCCAATGATATTTCCCACTTGTGTGGCTTCTGACACCTCCATGGGGTACAAGGGTGAAGAAAACACAGGGGGCTCATCCATATCTTCTACAATTATCTTTATAGTAGTTGTGTCACTGAATGGACCCAAACTTAAAAACCTGGGGTCAGCATCACGGTTTGCAGCTTCTATGCGCAGTGTATAACTTGTTTTGGCTTCAAAATCGAGTTCCTGTAAAGAAAGTTATTAGGAAAATTAAATTACCAAATAGATGGTTAACAAAACAAGCTTTTTCATTTATGAATATCAATAACTGTAGTGGAGACTGTCATGAAAATGCACCATCAACACTCAAACACAGTAAGAGTTTATGCCAATCAGAGTCCTTATTAATTTTCTAGCTCAGACCATGGTAAGTCCTTTACAGCTAACATAATCCATTCTATTGGCATGCATTTCTGGGACAAACACAAATCTTCATAACATGATCTGAAAGAATATGATCTGATTTAAAATATTTTCCAACAGGGCATCAATGTATTATTCTTAACTCATATAATCCATCTGTCTTACTCGGGAATATAAATTAAAATGAAAGAGAAAGTCCAAAACAAACTCAATTTTTCTTTTAAAAGATGGGGGGCTTAGGGGACTCGTATTTTGACTTCTCAGGTGCTCAGATTTTAACTCCAGTAGCACTGGAAGTGTATCACTCTCTCTCAAACACATACAGCAGCCTTTCTGTAAAGCACTCACTGGTGCTGCTTTCTTCAACAGTCCATCGCCAAACACCAAATTCTCTACACAGATGTCTAATACTTATATCTCAGAATTTTAAGTTTATATGTATCTTAAGAGGACTAATGATTTTCAAATATTATTCAAAAGCAGTAATTGGAACCTTGATTATAAAATTAAATATTTCATTAAAAAAGCACCATATGTTCGAAATAGGAATTATATACGTGATGTGAAGATGCTTGGAACAATAATGTGTTCTCAATCTAATCACTGAATAACATGTAGAGAAACAATGTTTTTAGCTTCCATTCTCAATCTCAACATTGAATAAACTCAAATTCTCTACATATGACACAAAACAGAATGACTTTAATGTAATAATAAAGAACATGATAGAAATTATTTCAATTCCAAAAGACATTGGAAATATTGAACAGGAAATATATATAAAATATAATAGTGATGGTTGGAATGCAAATTTACTGCTGGGAGAGAAGACCTATATTTTCGTTATAGTCATCTTAGCTCACAAATTAAGTAAGATATTCATGTCTGTAGGGCACATTCTGGGCCCCAGAAACAACCCTCATTTCCCTCTGTGAGTTAAGTAAGCCTGCAGGTTCCAGGCTTCAGAAGTAATTAGCATTCTCCCTGTAAACATTTACAGATGCTCAGCATTTCCATATCTCTTCCTATATATACTCTAGTACTTGTGGTATAACTATATTTTGAATAAACTCTTGCACACATATTCAAATGACATATACACACTATACACACACTATACATTACATATTTTTCTGCCTCTCTGAGGCTACTACAAAATGAATACATAAACTGATACACAAAATTGGTTCATTTCCCAGGCTAGACAAATATTAATAACATGCTTTGTTTTTTGTTTTTTGTTTGTTTGTTTCTTTGTTTGTTTTTCGAGACAGGGTTTCTCTGTAGCTTTGGAGCCTGTCCTGGAACTAGCTCTTGTAGACCAGGCTAGTCTTGAACTCACAGAGATCCGCCTGCCTCTGCCTCCCGAGTGCTGGGATTAAATGCATGCGCCACCACCGCCCGGCATTTTTTTTTTCATTTTATATAAAACTTTTTAATCTTTATGTTTAAACTATAGACTATACATGATTTGGAAAGGAGACTGTACCAAACAATATGATCAAACAACTTATATATGTCTCATGCAATACTTGTGACCCAGATTTTTATTTCCATTCTCTTATTCTCAGTACTCATTTTTCTTTAAGTTTAGAAAAGAAGCTCAATTAATTCTTACTAAATTATAGAAAAATGCTGAATTAAAGCATTGATATTGTGCACATTCCACCTAAAAATTGAATTACACCTATGAGTTGGATGACCCTGATAGCCCAAATGGGAGACACAGCAAGAAATACAATGGCATATATTTTGTTCTTGATCAGAAACAAACAAAGCAAAACAAAACAAACTTTGTAAATTTCTCTGTGGGAGGAGAATAAATAGTGTAATTCAAAATGAGATTCCATAAAAAATGCCAAATATGCAGTGACACATATCTTGTTAGAAGTTTGCAGTATTGTAATGAGACAATTTCATGTTAAAATGTTTCATTGTTATTTTATTGTGGGCAGTGTCTATATTTCTAAGCTCATACCAGGGTATACCTGTGGAGAATAGAGGATGATTTTGTGGAGCTACCTGTCTCCCTCCACCTTTATGTAGTATCCTGAGATAAGCCCAGTATTCCAGTATTCAGAAGGACTTTTAATTACTGAGGCATCTGCTCTTTGTCTTTAATTTAAGAGCATCTAGATTGATGCTCAGAACTTTACTGCCCCTTTTCTAAGAATTTGATTTATAACATTTATAACATGTACAGGTATGCATCTTTTTAGGAGGTCTGTCAGGAAAATTCAGATATAAATCCTCATTTAGAAACTTCGCAGATGCACTGAAATCTTTGTGAGCCTACATGTAAAATCCAATGATCGTTAATGGGGACTCCAATAAGAAAGAAGAGAATGTGTAGTCACTTGACAGCATTTACTCAACAGACCATGGAAAACTATGAACATTTTGCACATAACCTTACTTCAATCACATGTAGCTATATGAATATCACAGCATAAGAGAAATATTTTTATACAATATTAGGTGTATATATTAAACAGGGAAGTTTAAGGTTCTATTACCTATCTCTTTGCAAAACAGTGGAAACTTTCAACTACCTTCAAGATATTTAGTCAGGCTTTCAATATTACTAAAAGGTATGACAAGTGCTTCTGTGTTCAAGAAAAAATTTGACTTCTGTGCAAAAGAATAATTTTAAAATTAACTACAAAAGTGAATGTAGATATTTTGTATTACATATTGTAAATATGTCTTGAAGGGAGCAACATGAAGTATAGAATCTGGTTTTCCTAAACAAATATAAAAGCAGTAATATACATGAAGGGTATCTGTCTAGAAGCATTACAAAAATTAAATAATCAATGAATTTATATGAAATATTATAAATCAATATTCAAAGAAGTGATACACAAAAAATAGTAGCAGAACATGTTACAATAAGCCACAAATTCATTGTTCAAAGGGGAAATGTGTAAAAAAAATGATACACTTATATAAGAACTTGAACATATTTTAGAACATTTTAATTAAATCTTTTCTTTTTCATTATTTATGTGATATACAATAAATAAATATAAAAACTATTATACTTTTTTATCAGGATAATTCTTTACAAAGTGGTAATGAAAAAATTGAAAAAAGACTCAGAACTAAAAGTCATGGACATAGTGACACAGGGCCAGAGTCTGAACTTCTCTTTAATGTCTGAGACTCTTAAGACTGGAAATTATGTGACAAACCAGCAGCAAACTGATGCTTCAAATACATAGTAACAAGTAGGATTAATAATATCGGGGATTCCTGAATCATGAAGATCACGATTAGTGAAGTCACAAAGTCATCATGGGAACTAAAGATGCTGTTATGTCATCTGTGAATGAATTCTCATATAAGAAAGGGAAACAAAGGCATAAACAACTGGTTTGGTAGAATTCATCCACTGACTATAAAAGAGACTTCATTAAATTTGTTATCAGCATAGATAAAAAATTAGCATTAAAACGTCATATCTAAGATGAGGGTCTGCTGATTTGTTGCATGGAGGCAGACAGTAGACCTCATGTGCTCTCTGTCACATGTGAATGAACAGGTATAGACGTCTATCAGTGATAACATACAGTTAACATTGGTTCTCTATAATTTCTGTATATCTCATTGCATTCTTTTTTCCAAGGCCATAAAATCATAAAACATCATAACTCATTAGTTTTATGGCACAGAATGCAGTGACTTTAAAACAAATAAATAAAAAATCAACAAATTACAATGTTAACATTCAAGGCTGTCCTCAAGGTTCAAATGCATACTGTTTTTATACTAAATGATCATAAGTTTTCTTCCAATCCACTAAGTAAAATAAAATGAACACACATAGAGCTCACATAGTACTTGTTATTCTTCTTTATCCTGCAACTTCATTTTTTAATGAAAACTGCTTTGGAGATCATTATCTTCTGAATGGACACTTCTATAATCTTACACAAGAAATAATAATCCTTTATATCAAGAAACACTCATGGCCAAGTAATTTTGTTCATATTTTTAAGATGTATTTGAAGTTTTGAAATTTGCATATGCAAGTATATCTGTGTAGGGGTATGTACCTTTGAATGCAGTTATCTAAGGAGGCTAGAAGAGAAGATCAGAGAATATCTTTACAGGCAGGTGTGCACAATCTCAGTATGGTAGGAGCTGAACCAGAGTCCTCTGCAACAGTGGTATGTGCTCTGAACCTTTGAGTCATCTCTCAAACCTCGTTGTTCATATATTTAAAATACATTTAAATATGTGTGAAATTAGAATTTTTTGGATTAACTATTCATGTTCTTTCAAATTGTCATGCTGCTATCTTAACCACCTGCATGGCACTGGGAGGAGATCTTTGAAGGATTTTGAGGGGGACAATATATCCTCAACCTGACTTAAGAAGTAGCTTCCACAGTTTCCTTGCTCTATTTGCCATATGAAGACATACTTAGCAGAGTTAGCTCAGAGCTAGGAAGGGTGTCAACAGCAATTGATGCTCCCTTGATTTTGGACTGCCCAGGTTCTATCGCAAAATAAATAGATTTTAATTGCTTAAACAGTACCCTTTGTTATTTTATTATAGAAGCTTGAATACGAATGTATAATGTTTTTAAGAATTGGGAGAGCTAGCTAGTAAAGGGTTCTAGAGAAAGTTTCAAAAGTCCATTTTTAAGAGACAGAAGTACTCTATGAACTCATGGCCATGTAGGTTTCCCACCAATTCTCTTTCTGCTCAAAAACAGGATTTCTCCAAGACATCAGAGTAATCTTTTATTGTACTAGAGCACCTGTACACCTCACTTACAGTAGGACTTTTCCTAAATTTCTATGAATACAAAAGTTATCAATACAGGACAGGGGCAATAGTTACACATTTATTAGTTCCTATCATTTTTGTTAAATAAGAAGTTTAGCAGGGTCATGGTGGTACTCGCCTTTAATTCCAGCACTCGGGAGGCAGAGGCAGGCAGATCTCTTTGAGTTTGAGGCCAGCCTAGTCTATAAGGGCTAGTTCCAGGTCAGGATCCAAAACCAATGAGAAACCCTGTCTCAAAAAAACCAAACAAAAAAAAAAAAAGAAGAAGAAGAAGTTCATCAGACATGAGCAGCATCTCCATTGCCTCTGTGGAACATACAAGGGAACCACGTCTGACATGAAGCTTTAATATATACCAGTTAAAAGAACGAATGAGCCGGGCGGTGGTGGCGCAGGCCTTTAATCCCAGCACTCGGGAGGCAGAGGCAGGTGGATCTTTGTCAGTTGGAGACCAGCCTGGTCTAAAGGAGCTAGTCCCAGCGCAGGCTCCAAAGCCACAGAGAAACCCCGTCTCAAAAAACCAAAAAAAAAAAAAAAGAACGAATGAAAGGAAGGAAGGAATATCAGTAGCATCGCTTTTTCATCTACATTTTCCCTCCTATCTATGTCCATGTAGAACAAAGATTTGTTCTATTCATTCACAAAACCATAAAAATAATGGAGCCAAGCAGGTTTTCCTTGCTACTTTCACCATATGGTTTTAGTATGTTTAATAACGTAATTACACTGTATTTTTTTATTCAGTCCACGTTGGCCCCTGTTCTATAGACAAGCACATTCTCATTCCACTCAGTGGTCTCATTTTACAACTTTTACCTTTGGCCAAAGTTTTTGATGATGAATAATGAATTAGGAGTGTATTCAAGTTAACTTTTTCATTCTCTTCTGTATAATACCATAGTCATCAGGACTAAATAATGTGTGTGTGTATGTGTGTGTGTATGTGCTTGTTTTATCTTTAATATTGAATTGTTATAAAATATGTCTTTTGTTTCCTTAGAAAATATTGCAGTGAACGACTGGAGAGATGGCTCAGTGGTTAAAAGCAATTGCTGCTCTTCTAGAAGTTCAAATTTAATTCCTAGCACACACATCAAAGAGCACATAACCACCCACAACTACAGTTTCAAGTGATCTACCATTGTCTTCTGGCAGACACATTCACACAACATGCAATACATGCCATAAGTATAGACACAAACACATAATTACACAATAAACTTTAAAAGGCATCCCACTCACACTGCATCTGTTTTATATCAGACATAATTTTTGTTTCCTTCTTCCTTCTTGATTTGATGTTTAATAAATATTTACTTCTACATAAATGTCTGTAAATAAGACAATGTCAATAGACAAAATAGTCTGTAATACAACTCGCTTTTAAAAAATAATTTTACTTCTTAACACTTTCAAATTGATCTACAACTATGGAAAAAGAATGACTGCAAAAAAATAATATTCTGTACATAACATATATTATGTAACCTATTTCCCAAGTAGAATCTAAAACACAAACACAGCCAATTTATTGTACACAACTGCCTCAGTCATTTTTTAATGTTTCCTGGGTTATGACCAAGAAGGCTTTAATGTTCTCTTCAGTTTTGGTAAATTCCAGCAGTCTTCTTTTGGCTGATTTTTCCTAAGAACATTTTCTTTAGAAATACTTTCATTTAAATTGCTTCTCCCTTTCTTCCAGATTTAAACCCTTTTGAAAGCTGTTAGCCATTTTTCACAACCCAGGATTATCTCCTTCTATGACCCAAAAGAAAACACAAAGAAATGCAGCCACCAAGAGAAGACAACTGCTCCCATGCGGTCAATAGAGGGCTTGGTGACCAGCTGTCAAGGGTTTTCATACTGCAAAACTATTCGTTCTCATGAAGAAAAAGGAATTACTATAAGCAAACAGCAATGAGTCATTGTTTCTCATTTTCAAACTCAGTTAATAGAAAATTTTGCGTTAATAAAGTTGAACTCAGACTGCATTTTTATGTATCCTAACTGATTTTTTTCTCTCTCTCTTAGAGCTATTGTCTTGAATTAAAGCCCACCTTATCTGCTTAATTTTGCCCAAAGTGTGTGGTGTGTGTGTGTGTGTGTGTGTGTGTGTGTGAGAGAGAGAGAGAGAGAGAGAGAGACCGACCACTACAAGAAATTATAGAAAATGTTTGAATTTTTAAAGATTATTTTGAATCATGAAACCTACACCAAGCTATGAACAAAAGTTTCTCATTGTAGGAAGATAATGAGAAGAACATATAGGAAATACACTGCGGTTGTATTTTGATTATACACTTGATGTTGTCACAGAGGTTTATAAAGCTGAGAATAAGTGTCTGTTACATCCTTCTCTGTGGTAGGATTGCCTTTTTAATGCACATCTTAATATGCATAAATCTGAGATTTTTTTTAAGGCAAGATAATAAAATATTAACCATAGATACCTACAGTAGATGACCACACTCTTGAATACAATAGAGATACAATGATTCCTAAATGAACAAAAATGCCTACGGTTAAACAACTTCTAAGAAATATTCCAAAATAAAGTTTAAGAATTTATAAGCAATTAAAAATCTAAACATACACGTACACACCCAAACTCAAAATCTCGCTGTGTGTCTAAATAATTTTTATAGTCATAATTTTATCATTTAAAATGACTTTATTTGGAGGGATATTAGGACCACATGAACATGTATTATCAGCACTCATTTTATACAAATGCACTATGCCAGTGTGTACATAGCGAACATGCAGTACTCTAGGATATTGGTATAAAAGTCTTACTAGTAATTTCTGAAATATCAAACCCAATATATTAACTTATATTGGTAAATTAGAAAAAATATGGTTATGAATATAAAAATATAATTTCTAATATATTAAAATGTTTATTCTGATTCCCATATATATTTTAATCAACAGTTTAATTAGAAATAATAATTCCCAAGTTAAAAGACTTCAAATGGATTCAAAGCATACACTTTCCATTTCATCGTTCATTCAAAGTCAGGGTTTACTATGTTTCAGATTGTTATGTGAAGTTACATGAAAGGTACTACTTGTGAAGGTTTGAATTATAATGGACCTCATGGGAAAATATATTTGCAAATTTGACCCACAGTTTGTAGAACTATTTGAGAAGGATTAGAAAGATCATGAGGTATGGCTTTATTTAAGAAAAAGTGTCAGTAGGATGGGACTTTGAATTTACAGAAGCTTTTGTCAGGTCTCTTTTCTCTCTCAATCTTCCTGCCTGTTGTTTGCAAGATCAAGGTGTAACGCTTTCACACACTACCTCAGCATCATGCCTGTCTCTAGCCAAACATTTTTATCATGAACTAATCAACCTATTTAGACTCTAAGGACACTTCCAACTAAATGCTTCTTTAAAAGAGCTGTTGTAGTCATCATTATTGTTCTCAGCAATAGAACAGTGATTAAGAAAATATAATAAATCAATGAAAACATTTCCAATTAAAATCCACGTTTTTGATATTATAAATTACATTACCCTCTTCTCTTCCCTCTTTCTAAATATTTCCATATAAACCCTTAGTGCTCTTCCAACTCCATGCCCTCTTTTTTATTAATTTTTATTGAATGTGTAGATGTATATGCATAGAATTCCTAAATATAACCTGTTCATTTGTTATAATGCTACTTGTTTGTATCTTTTCAAGGATGAACATATAGTGTTGGATAACCCATTATTGTACTCTTCCATGGAGAAGACTATTTCCTCTATTTTCAACATTTCTCTCTCCTGCTCATTTTGTATAGAGTTGAGACTGATAGACTTTATCCCATACTCTTTGATGTGTCTCTTGGTGTCATCCTTGTTCAGATCATGTGTTATTCAGTTTGGTATAAACCCATCAACTGGAAGAAATGGAGAAGGTAGGCCAAGAACAAACTCAGATATATAGCAAATTCTAAATTACTTTAAGTTATATTGAATATTTTCTCAAAAACAGGAAATAAAGACTAATTTTTATCTTCTTTAACATGTTGTTTTAAAAGCTTTGCAGTATTATCCACCTAACCACTCAAGAGTTATCATATCATGATGTTTGGCACCTTTTAACCATACCTGGAAATTGCAACAAGGACAATTTGAGAATCTTATTAATAGGCAGGCATGTCTTGGTGCTATCTTAGGATCTGTGTTCCCATAGATTCATACAAATAATTGGGAATAAATTAGAACATGAAGCAATGTCTAGAGGACTGGAGAAGCAAAGAAGGGAAAGATGGAGAAGAAGGAAAGGGAGATAAAAAAAGATAAAGATAAAGAGACAGAGACAGACAGAAAATATCTCACAAATATAAAAAGCTGATTACCACTATAAACTTAATGTAGAAAAAAATCTCTGATGAGTTCAAGAAAGACTGAAAGACACCCCTTTTTTACCAGGGTCCACTGGCACCATATTTCAGTTTCAACCAACAGCAGAATGCCTGGATCAAACTATAAAGACATTAATGAGTGTGTCTCCTTTATATTTTTTGATCTTGGTTGATTTTAATTCCCTCAAAAATGCTTCTCTATGTCTTCATCATTATTCTTTTACAGCTGTGATAATAAGTATCTACAAACTTAATGTTTTTCAAAAAAAATGTGAATTTGCTTTTTAGTAGTTTTGATGTCAGTATTTGAAATTCAAGATTCTAACTGAGTTATACTTCTCATATAGGCTGTATAGGACAAGTCTTCTAGTTTCCAGAGACTAAAAGAAGAGTTTCAGAAAGAGAGCAATAATCAGAAAATGTTGCATAAAAATCTTTTTTCTATAAAACAGAACAAACAAAAGACAAAATGGCATATGAGTTAGTTTTCTGTTACTGTAAGAAAAACTTGACTAAACCACAGTGGGTAATGATTTATTTTCCTAGGATTTCAAAAATACGAATTCATGGTCACTAGTTTCCATTATTATAAGCCTGTGGTGAGGCAGGCAATCATGTCAGAGAGAAATGCAACTTAGAGTATAACAGCTCATGAGAGCTGAAGGGTGGGGACACAATGAACCTGAGAGGAAGAAGAAACTGGGGAAGGAAAACATCAAAAAACAATATATAGTTGAAGAATCTGTACTTTTTTTAGTTATGACCTTAATATTGCATTGGTAATTAAACAATATCTTTTGGGATGTGAGTGTCAAGAGACTTGATAGTTTCTATTTTTTAGTATTCCTGACACAATCAAGTATAATGACTATGTAATAAGAAGCACATGATCAGGCTCTCTTGTCTTCTTCTCAGCCACTAGCCTGCTCTACAGAGGTCGAACTAACACTCTTCAGCTCAGGTGTCTGCTGCTGAATTTTGGAGCTCACCTAAAACAGGAAGTAAAATCAATAAAATGGCTCCATTATAGAAGAATAAAATAATTTGCCTTCTCTGAGCTTTTCTCTGATCTGTTAGCTGTTTTTTGTTTTTGATGTATCCTTAGCATACATTCAGTTTTCCAGAATATTCAACAACACTGTAAATTTATGCCATTTATGTGGACAAAACTTATCCCTTTAAATGTCTATCTTGCTTTATGTTCTTGAGCTTCAAATCTTTTTCATGACCCAAAAATATCTACTTGCATGTAACAAGCAGACAAATAAAGCACATTCCTAGGTATATAATTAGTTTATATAATACAGTCCTAAAGGAGAAACACAGATATCTATACATTAACCATTTGGGTTGCTTTAAAAATATTTCATCTGACCTTTGTGCATATCATAAAATGACTAAATCCTGTGGAATCTAAAAGAGCTCTATTGGAATTAGCCAGAAAAACTAATTTATAAATCAACAGGTTATCTCAAAAGACAGAATGTAAGAAAACATTTGCATTTTTGATACATGTGTATTATAAATTTTACTGCTTAATCACCAGAAAATATTTCTTTCTCTCTTTCTCCTGTCTCTCTCTCTCACACACACATACATACACACTTATAGGCACATGCGTGTACGCGCGTGCGCAAACACACACACACACACACACACACACACACACACACACACACACACACACACTGAAATGACCATGGCAGGAACTATTAAAAGCAAAGGAGAAAACACACCTAGGGAAGAGTCTTAATGTTTTTTTTCAAGTGTTCTATGTGTTGGCCTCTAAATTAAAATAAACTTTCATAAAAATGTTTATTCCTTATTGATGGAGCTGATGTTACATCTGTGTTTATATGTGTTAGATCCTTGCAATGATTGGAATTCAACAATACATTCAATCAGAGCGTTTGTATTATTTCATCATATTTTGTTCTCACAAAAACTTCAAACTTACTCCATTTCATAGCCAAAAATAAAAATAAGTATAAGCAACAGACATGTTTGTATACAGGAAAGTAAACTCTAGAAATTACAGATAAGCTGAAAGTTGAAAGAACAGTACACATTTTACCTCTTTTCTTAATCACAGAGGAGAGAGGATAGCAGAATCACTAAAATTCTACTGTTATGCTCTATAAGTTTGCTTTTATTCTCTCCCTTCCAGATGTGGATATGAGGATATTATGCAGCTAGACTAGCAACATTGTCTTGATGCAGCATGAGTCTATTCTCTGGCCATTTGTGACACAGAGGCTAGAAGTAGTTATTCTTTGGGGAAATGCAGTTTGAAAATGTATTATTTTTACTGCAATATAACTCTATGGTAAGACAATTTATAAAAGAAAAATTCCATATTTAACCTCAACTGAAGTTTTTTATTGAAAACTGAATTACATTAAATAAGGATCATCATATTTCTAAGGAAATATATAAGAGACTGAAGTTTCTACATTGTAATTTCAGGCATAGAAATGTAGTCTAGGTTTAGTGAAAAATGCAGTTTTTACTCAGTGCTTAAATTTTGGAAAAGGCACAACTACTTAGACATACACTGAGCCTTATGGATGCTGCACTTCTGACCTCTTAGGCAACTTCTGTAAAGACATTCCTTTAATCACTGAATAATTGAAGGTTGTCTTTTATGTTTATCTCGTGATTTGTAAAGAGACTACTTTCTTGTGATAACAAATTATTTAAGTTGGAATAAACTTTGTTACATGATGCTACATAGTTAATGAAATGGATCTGAAGTTCAATTATACTATGAAACAGAAAAGCATACATTCAGGTTATCATAAAAATGAATTCCAGATAAATACTCCCCACGTTCTCCTCTATGAGGCTCAGTGTAGCTGGATTTATTTTGGGCTCTTTCACGCATTTTGGACTTGAGGTTTGTGAATGAGGATAAATATGGATCTATTTGCATTCTTCTACATGTAGACATTCAGTTATTCTAGCAAAATTTTTGAAGATGGTCTCTTTTTTCCATTGTATAATTTTAGCTTCTTTGTCAAAAATCAGCTGTTCATAGGTTGTGGATTAATATCAGTGTCTTTGATTCAATTCCATTAGTCCACCTGCTTATTCTTGTGCAAATATCAAGAAAAATGCAAGTCAAAATTACTCTGAGATACCACCTTAAACCAGTCAGAATGGCTAACATGAAAAACACTAATGATAGATTATGCTGGAGAATATGCAGAGTAAGGTGAACTTTGTATGCAAACTCGTACATCCACTTTTGAAATCAGTAGTGTGGTTTCTCAAAATATTGGGTATTAATCAAACCCAAGACCCAGAAATACCACTCTTGGGCATATAACCCAAAGATGCAGACCTATATTACAAGGACATTTGCTCAACTATGTTCACGGCAGCATTATTCATCATAACTAGAACCTGGAAACAATCTAGATGCCTTTAAAAAGAATGAATAAAGAAAATGTGGTACATTTACATTTTGAAGTACTGAATAGTAGTAAAAAACAATGACATCTTGAAATTTGCAGGGAAATGGATCAAACTAGAAAAAACCATCCTGAGTGAAGTAGTCCAGATACAGAAAGATAAAGACGGTATGTACTCACTCATAAGTGGATCTTAGACATAAAGCAAAAGATAGACGGCCTAAAATCCTCAACGCTGGAGAAGACAGGAAAGGTGAACCCTAAGAGAGACATACATGAATACCCCCAAGAAGGGGAGTTATACAAGATCTCCTTAGAAAATTGGCAGCATGTGGAGGAGGGAGGGTGATAGAGAAGTGGGGATGGAAAAAGTGGAGCAGGGAAGGAAACATGAGGGATTGAAAAAATTGAGTTGGGTAAAGAACAAGGCTGGGGGGAGAGCAAGGAAAGCAATACCTTGAAATAGGAAGCCAATGAGGGAATAATGAGAAATCAGTCACTAAGGAACCTCCCAGGAAACCACAAAGATGATCCCAGCTAAGAATCTAAGCTATAGTAGAGAAGGTTCCTAAACTGCCCTTCCCCTGTAATCACATTTATGACTACCTTAATTGTCATCACAGAATCTTCATCTGATAACTGATGGAAGCAGATGCAGATATTTACAGCTAAGCCCTGAGCCAAACTCCTAGAGTCCAGTCATAGAGAAAGAAGAGAGGCAGTACTAATAAAGGGTTCAAGACCATGGTGGGGATACCCACAGAATGAGCTGACATGAACTAGTGGGAGCTCAGTGACCCAGGACTGATGTCTCCGGAAACAGCATAAGACTGAACTAGGCCTCTGAGGGAGGGGGGCAGTTGTGTGGCATGGGATGTTGGTGGGGCTACTAGCAGTGTGAACCAGTATTTATTACTAGCACATCAACTGGTTTTTTTGAGCACATTCACTCATGAAGGATACTTTGCTAAGCTTAGTTATGGGGTGGGGGGCAGGGTCTTATTCCTGCCTCAAGTGATGTAACAGATTTTGTTGAATCCCCATGGGAGGCCTCATCCTCTCTGAGGAGTGGATGGGGGATGGGGTAGGAACAGGTGGTAGGAGTTGGAGGATAGGAGGGAGAGGGAACTAGGATAGATATGTAAGATAGATTGTTTTAAAAATAAAAAATTCCCTACAAAATAAAGAATGAAAGAAAGAATGAAAGAAACACGTGTTTGCAATGAATTGGAATCATTACATTAAGTATATTGGTCAAATGAAAGCAGCAAAAATTTTCAATGTTTGCCCTCAAACTATTCTGTTGAAGCTGCAAGTAAAGTACCTTATAACAGTTAATATTTTCATCCCATTGTTTCTGTGTTTCAATGATCACATATGTACATGTTAATTAAGTGCAAACCCCTGAAGGGAGCATTAGCAGCCTTTCCTTCAGCTCCTACCCCCTGTACCATAATCTACAATACTTTCCACAGTTTCTTCAGGTAAATATCCTGATTCTAGTTCCCTGAAAATATCACATTATTTCCTGTAGTGAAGTCTTTGAATTATTAATGCTGCAAGAAGGTTCTGCTTTTACAACTCTAACCAAAGAAAAGAACAATTCATTTACCACCCAACTATTGATATTTTTAGCGTGTGGTAGTAGTGTTCTTTTCTTTTATCTTGAGGAAAGTGTGATTACTTGTATCAATGATCAACTAGACTGCATTCAATCACTTTAGGGAAAAGTTTTTGGACACGTGAGTGGGGAAATTTTCAGACCAATTCATTGAATAGGGTAAGTCCTCCCCAACTGTGGGTGACAACATTAAATGACCTTGGAATTCTGGAGTATATAAAACAGAAAATGAACTTAGCACCAGCTCTCTATCTCTGATAATAATCTACCTCCTTATTAAGAAAACATTTGAGCAGCCATTCCAAGCCTTGCCTCTATGACTTTCTCCCATGATAGAATGCACCTTCAAACTATGAGCAAACTCTCCTTTCTTGAATTGTTTTTGTAAGTTGTTTTCTTTCAGTAAGGTGGAGAATAGTCAGTACAACAGATTCTGAACATGAAGTCGGAGACACGCAGATGAGTTGGGAAATTCAGGCTAGAAATGTCAAGAAATGTTGGAAACAAAGCTTAATGGGCTTTTTTAATGGGGCAGAGAAAAACAGAATGTCAAAATATTTATGGACTATAAGAATGTCAGCAGAAAAAGAACTCTAGAAAAAATGCCTTAATGACTATTAAATCAAATGACTACTATTAAAAATATGGCAAAGAATTTAGCTGCTTTCCCTCATTTCTCTGAGAACTTCTTATTTTTTGTAATGCCCTCTCAATGCTGAATCATTTATGGGCATGCCCCCAAGTTCTGCGAACATCAGTAAGTTTAAATTTAAAGTAATAAAATAACTTTCTTTTTCTGAGAAAATATCAAGGCAAAGGACTTATGCTGTGGCATTGTTATTACTCACCACTCTTACCCAGTTTTAAAGGGAAAAGTGCAACAAAAGGGAAAAATACAAAATACATGTTGAGATTCTAGAAAAAAAATGTTTCAGCCAAGAAACTCACTTAAAAAGAGTTTGTAACTTTCACAAGCAGACCTCCTATTTTGCATAGAGTAGCAGGAAAGATGTCCTGAGACAATAACTCTTCCACCTTAGGCTACAATTTGTGAATACACAAGTTCACTTGAATGGCAGGAGCCTAAACTGTGGATGCCAAAAGGGTACCTGCTTCCTAGAAAGCCACTTCTTAGAGAGGGATTACTCGAAGTTTGACAAGAGTGAGTACGCCAAGATTAACCAGAAGTGTGCAGTCTATTATGCATCCCAAACTGACAGTATTGACCATGTGGTACGTTTTTATTTTTTCCAGGCATGAAACATTCAAGATTTAGAGGGTCATAGAGTTTATAATAAGGACAGTATCTCTACAATCAAGCATTTAAAAAGAACGTAGCAAATCTGAGAAGTGAAGACTGTTATAACAGAGACCCCAGGATATTAAAAATGCCAGAAACACTACACATATAAAGTGAATTCAGGCAAAGAAAGACTATGTGTGCTGTGAGCATCTGTGATGTACAGGTGTGACTATCCAATCCATCTAAGATTATATATTAGTCTATATCAAGTCATAAATGTCTTACATGGAGCTTCAGGATTTAGCATTTGAACTTCAGGATTTAGCATTTTTCCTGTTGAGATTAATTATTGCTATGATTTGAACTTTCCTTGTTATACTCCCTTCCCTTTCTTATATAGATTTTTAGGCTTATGCCATTTAATATTGGAACTGTGTAACTTTATTATTACTACTATTATTACTTTATGTTTAATATTACTATTTTATTATATAGGAACTCACGTTTTAGATATTGCCTTTAGACTGAGAAGTAACTTGGACATTTGATCTTGAGACTATCCTGGAACTTAAAAGGTAATGGGGACTTTCGATGTTGAACTGAACGTATTTCGTAC
Organism: Dicrostonyx torquatus; assembly: GCA_028555095.1. Lineage (NCBI taxonomy): Eukaryota > Metazoa > Chordata > Mammalia > Rodentia > Cricetidae > Dicrostonyx > Dicrostonyx torquatus. The sequence goes on from JAQHUG010000319.1 coordinate 550,804, forward strand.
TATGAAATAGCCATGGGTCTATTACGACAGAAAGTAATGACTTAAATATGGCATGATAGAATTTCAAGATGACAAGGGATGCTTAATTGTCAACCTGACAAAAATCTACATTATATTAGAGAAACTACTTAATATGCCTGTGAGGGATAAGTTAGCCCTTGTGAAATACTGTGAGCATTGGTGTCATTAGTATGGGAAAACCCACCTTAACTCTGACAGAGGTCATTGTCCCATGAGTAGGTATCTGAGATTTAGCAGTCATTACTCCCTGATTTCTGTCTATTCTATATGATCAACCTCCTCAATCTTCTGCCATCATGATGGACCAAACACTATAAAGAAAAATAAACAGCCTATTTTTTAATTTGTTTATGCAACAATTTTTTTATTACAGGAAAGGGAAATGTAACTATTAGAAAGAATTCAGGAAGGAACTTTCTGCAGACCTCAAGGTGTCCTCAAATTCACGATCATTTTTTTCTGTCTTCCAAATGCTGAGATAATGGATGTGTTTTTAACATAGAATGGAGTCCAGCTACTTTTTTATAGAGTACATTAAAAATTTTTGAGAGCTTTGATCAGAGTAAGCAATTGAGTACCATCCTAAATATTCTTAGACCTTACCTAAAGTCTTAGATAATGACCACACTCACTGAGGCCCATGGAAACAAATATCTTGTTCCCCCTAAATACAAATACATGAGGTCACTTTCCCAGGTGTTTATTGTTGATCCAATGTTGGAGCTTGGGGCAAATTTAGTAGACATAACCTTCTCAGCAGTTAACTTTTTGCATGTAGTCACAGCCTCAGTTTATATTATAGGCTGAAAGTTCAGCCAAGCAGCTGTTTGTATTTTGTCTGGGAACCCTGAGGACCCTAACCATACTGGTTACTTACAAGACTAAGTGTGACTGACTGTCAGTCAGTGTCACCTCTCTAATGGGAGAAATATTGTGTGACATGTCTTATATTATGAGAATGGGTGTGGACCTGAAAATGTAAAATATAATTGTCTAAAGATTAGCCGTGAGAGAAGCTCTGTAGAGCTATAAAGAAGGCAGTCCAATTAGATATGTAGAGGCTGTGCAGAGTCAGCTGGGTAGAGCTATGTAGAGGCGCAGAAGAGATTTTCAGAGAACATTTTTTAAGATGAAGTAAAAGAGAAAGTTGCTTTAAGAAAGACTGTTTCCTTTTCCTTCAGATAGAAAAGGTCTAGTTCTCGGATAGATAAAATTTTTCCTAAGCACTTATCACATTTATGGATTTTTCTTTTTTTTTTTTTCATACCCTGTGCTGAATGGAGACTGCCACCCCTCTCGCTAGCAATAAATCATACATTAGGAACTGAAAGAGAAAATAAAACTTGGTTTTAGCCAAATACAAATCTAAGAAAATTAGGTGGCTTTGCATATAGCATCTTATTGCTATTTGTAATGATAAATTACTGAGTAATAACTAGATAAAGAGAATCTTACAGATTCATATGCACAAATAAAGATTTCTCCATTAACATAAATAAGAATTTATTAGTGTTAGAAGGAATTAATAAAAGGAATTTTAGAAGGGAATAGAAAAATTTAGGAGTTAAAACATTTTAAATTTTAAGTTTTAGACAAAGAAAGACAGCATTGTATTAAATGTTAGTGCTCTACAACCAAAATAAGATAAACCTGAGTTACTTGTACACTTGTATCAGTTTCTTTTCTAAGAAATAGAGTGGACTATTCAGATTTTTTCCACTAGCCTAAAAATGCATCTGATGCATTAATTATTTGACAATGATAAGATTTCATTCTATATAAAAGTATTTGTTATAAAATTTTAAAAAGGTTTGGAAAAATTTAGATAATTCATTTCATTTATAAACATTTTTTTTTTCTTTAAGGATTTAATACAGTAAAACAATATCATCAAGCCACTTTTTTGAAATTTTTTACAATTTGTTACATAAACATTTCATCCATTGTGAGACATTAATTTTCTCATATTTTAGATGGAATAAATAATATCTTAATGACATTTATGCAAAGATCCAGAAAGAATATGTGACTCGGTAACTTTTAAATTGTTCTGATAGATATCGACAGCCCCATATAATGGAAATTCTTTCATTGAATATTAGAACAGTGTTTTCCTTTGAAGCTCATTTTATTGACTCAATTCTTTAATATAACATGGTTTCTACCTAACTTTTCTATGCAATTTTAATATTTTTAAAATATTGGAGATATTTTGGTATTTAAAAATTAATAGTTTTGGATAGTAAATTTTCTTAGAGGGTACAGGTTCCTAATAACAAACCTAGAACTTGAGTTTGAATCCACATAGAAAAAGGAAAGAGTTAATCTTGAACATTGTCTTCTAATCGCCACATAACATCATGAAAGGCCCAAACACAGTCCCACTCATGTGCACCTAGATGTGGTTACTCCATGCCAGCACAAGCACGTACTTAATAAAAGTGCAATTTAAAATGAATGAAAAATTGTGTATATCCTTTAAGTTTTCTGTTATTGAGTTAAATGTCTCATGCCAAACATAATTTCAATTATTTATAAATGTACATTAAGATCTATAAAAGAGATTCATGAAAGGAATAAAAAAATTCTAATATATTACCATGTTGTTTTTGTAAATTCTTTAAAATCCTTGAGCAGATGTGTACTTTACTGTATTCCTTTTATTTTAGACAAGGAAAAATATTACATATTGTTGGCCTATACAACTTATTAAAAATTTTGCACAAAGATTGTTACATGTTAACTTAAACAGTAAAATAGCCACTGGAAATAATTGAAGAAATGTTTTGCCCATGGGCCTAAAATCAAATGTATGTTTTAATTTAACATTTAAAACATCAAAAAAGAGGTAAGGTTAAAAGTACCCACACTTAATCAATAATGGGTGGGAGTAATTTAAATATGCCAAAGTAAAGAAATAATATTTTCTATTATATTGCTATTTTATCTGTGATTTCCTATAAAAAAAGGATTATAATCAAATATAAAGATTGCCATGCACTTTTACTATAAATTTCTCAATTCAAAATTATTGTATTTTTTAAAGTAATTACTAATACAGCAAGACTTCATCACTTTGTTTCTTCAAATATTGTTTTCATAGGTGATGGATTTAGTAGTCATCTTGCATAAAATAACTTCAGGTTGAATTTAAGGTCCTATTAGTGGAATAATCAAGAAAGGAACATTTCTCTCTGTGGGTATTCAAATGCACATGTTTTTAGATCACTGTAATTATTTTACCAGTGGAATAGAATTAACAGGAACTATTAAAATGTCATTCAAATTCCCACAAGAATTTGAGACCTAAATATAAATTAAAAAATAAATTAAAATAGCAATGTGTCTGTATGGCATTTAATGTGTCTGTCACATCTTTGCATCAAAGCAGATCTTGTAGTCTGATAGTTCATGATATCACCCTTATGAAATAAATCCAACAATGGAAAAGTTACCTGTTGTATTGTAATGATTCCTTCTTGTGTGTCTTTGTCAGCAGATATCTTGAAAATCTCCAACCCATCACCATCCACTATTTTGTATTCCATTTCTGCATTAACTCCTATGTCTGCATCAATGGCTTTAATTCTGGCTACAACTGATGCTACAGGCAAAGATTCTGGGACATTGTACTGGTAAGATCCTGTGAAATGTCAAAATAAAGAATGAACACAACATTTTAATCACCCTCTTCTAAGAACTACAGAATCTTTTTCATAATATACTATGGTTTCATTTTCCCAAAATGGAAAAACTAATAGAACATAAAATAAATGATGTTTGATGAAGCCTGAAGAAATTTGAGATTGATGATTTAGCAATGACAAGTAAGAAACAGATTATCTAAAGAAAGTCAGGCTAGATGTATGAGAAATATGTTTCCCATAGTAATGAAACTAAGCTAATAATAATTATAATTATTAAACATATTTTATCACTTAGATACAATAATCACCACAATAATACCAAACAATAAAACAGTTTGTGTTACAAATTTCAAAAGGCATGTCTAATATTTCCAATAAGTTAGCACTGGAATTTACTTAATATCTTTTACAAGAAAACTTCCACAAAACTGAAAAAGCACCTGTGGGGAGGGCAAAATAAGTCTACTTGTAAAACATTAATATTTTTTAGAGAGAAGAAGTGAATTTGTGAGTTCTATAGCCCTGATTTTGAATATAATAGTAAGAAAGAATAGTTAATATTATTTAGAAGCAATGAAGAAAAGAAAAAGAGAAAAGACCAATACAACCTTTTCTTTCACTGTTTTCTTAAATATTTTTGCCCATTCCAGATAAAAAGGGAATTTTGAGGGAAGGTGTGGAAGGAAATAGGGATTCAAGTGAGAAATATTATCTTTGGATATTTTCTTTTGGATATTTTCTTCTAATCATTTATTTTCCTTGCTTCTTGAACTTTACTTCATATTCCATTAGTAGTAAATCCATGATGCATTTTCTATTTCTATTTCTATAAAAGGGACAGACTGTCTTTAAGTAGAATGTAGAAAAATTGCACTGTCATTTTGGACTGCAATTTTTGAATACTAACGACTACAGTTTTTAAAATGATTGTTATGTATCTGTACAATTTTAATGGCTTCTTCCCACACATAGAGGTATTCTTTGCAAAACTCAAAGATTTAAGTGGTACAGTAGTAACAAATTTGTAGAGAAAGACAAACAAAATTATAAGTGAGTTTCTTCACTTTAGAATCCAAGAAAGGTTCTGAAATGCTGGAAAACTTGGGCTCCTTGTCAGGAAATAGATATCATCCCTTCACCAGTTTTAGTGAAAAGCAGTCATTTCACAAGGAATCTAAGATAACAATAGCATTCTTTTCTAAAACGCCTTCTTTCTTCCCATAGTAAGCAATAAAAGACATGGAGGGAAGGGGATTTTAATAATTGAAAAAAAGGCCTTTTCTGTTTTCTGTACGTACCATAATCTTTCTTGTAAAATAAAACACATATTAAAATATCTAAATATTTATTTTTAATTGAGAAAAAGGATAAGCAATTGCACAGTAACTCACAATGGTTGTTTATATGATTTTATTCTCTCTCTTGGTGTGGAATTGAGTTCCCTGCTTCAACTGTACAAACACTTTAGTGACTTTGCACAGACGGACCTCCTATTGCTGAGTTTCAAGCCAATGCTAGTTAAGAGTGGCTGAAAAACGTGAGTCCCCTCCTTAAAGAAGTCTAGTTCAATGTGACTTTTTGCTAGTTATGATCTCCCTAATGGACAATGGTCTTTTAGGCAAAGCAAAGTAAATGTAGTAAGCCACAAACAAACAAACAAATTTTGACAAACTCATTAGCAAGAAGGAGGTCCCAAGAAAAGGGAAGAGAATAAGAGCTGATGATTATGAAGAATTATTTCATGGCACATTATATATGTATACAATTATAAAAGAAAGAAAGAAAGAAAGAAAGAAAGAAAGAAAGAAAGAAAGAATTTTGTTTAACATTCTAAAGAAATTCCATATGTCACAAAAGCTTGGAAAATGAAAGCATAGGATAAACAGTTTTATAAAGAGGGCAAAACTACCCTAGGGACATAGGTTTTTAGTTTTATTTTTCTCTTTATTTCTGGATTAGTCAAAAGCCACTTAAGACAGAAGCTCATCTGATGGTGGATTTCTGATGCTTTTGGATGCATTAATTTTATATATTTAATTATGCATGAAAGAAATACAGTACAACTATAAAAAATATTCAGTGTATATGATATTGTTAAAAAACATAAAACAAGCATATTATTAGAGTAAGAAGAATCTCACCAATTTGTGCAGTTAATAAGTTAATAATTGTAATAAAATATAATTTAAAAATAACCACTACTGTTTTAAATTCTTGCAGGCAAAGCAAAACTTTTCTGTATAGAACACAGAAGTGGCATTGCTAATTGACAGATACTATGGGTACATAGTACCAACTAAAAGAAAAATTTAATAAGTAAAAATACCAAACTACAATTAGTACTTGTCCACAATTCAAAGTATAAATTCAAGGCAGATTGTATCATATTTAGGAAGAAATATGAAGATGTATTACCACTCCATATTTACGTTGTTATTACATAGTCAAAGCTTAAGTTAGGCTCATGATAAAACCAAATTTGGGAGAAATCATAGGAGTGTTCTATCTGCTTTTGGGACCCTTTCCCTCCTGCTGGGTTCCCTCAGTCAGCCTCAATATGTGGGTGTGTGCCTAGCCTTATTGTGACTTCATATGCTGTGTTTGATTAGTATCTCAGGAAGGGCTTCCCTTTTTTACAGGAGAAAGGAGAGGGAGTGGATCTGGCAGAGAGTGGAGGTGGCACAGGAGGGACTGGGATAGAAATAGGGAGGTAAATCTATGCTTGGATATAATATATGACAGAAAACTAAATAAGAAAGAAAGATAATATTTGACAAAATTGTAAAGACTATAATTATGTTTTTAAAGTTAGTCATCTCATTGTATAACTTACTTCGTGGAAAGCGTGGTGGGTTATCATTGACATCAGTTAGGGTCACAGTGACTGAAGTAGTTCCAGACAGTCCACCATTTTGACCAACCATATCCTTTGCCTGAATGACAAGCAAATACTGGTCTTTAGCCTCTCTATCCATGTTTGGAAGGGCAGTTTTGATGACTCCTGTAAGATTTCAAATCTCAGTAAATAGCACCATGATTCACTGCATTACAATAGTAATAAACATTAATTAAGGAGCAACATGTCGCTCCCCAGCTGTGGTAATTTTTGGCTTGCTTTTTTATTTTAGTGCATATTAGAGATCACGGGTGCATATATACTTTATACATTCACTTGCACATCATACTTATATATATGTGTGTGTGTGTTTATGTATGTATATTTAAACATAATAATAAAAAGCAGAGAAAATAATATAATATGGTCTTTTCTATATTTGCTTCAGAAAATTATTTTCAGGTTTTGCTTTTCCGAATAGTGCCTATATTGGCTAAATTTTTACTCAGTGCTAATATCGCTTATCTCTGATATCTGTAGCCCAAACTTCCTCTTCTGGATCTTAAACTTGTTGTATCTAAGATAGCTGTAAAAAGGACTGGCAGAGAATCTCTAACTTCATTATAACCTCATCTGCATGCTAAATAGTACACCACAAGGGCTTGAGTAGTTGGCAGTTGCCATAGTAATAAACGGAGGAAACTACATAAATAAAAGAGATGGCACTTAGAATTCTTAGAAAGTACTCATGTACCCATAGGAAAGAAGTGAACATTTTTCCATTTGTCAGTCTAACCCTTCTCATTTTTTCTGCTCCACTTTTTTAACCTTTATACCTCAACATGACTGAGAAGCTATAGGCCAGTTTAGTCATCTGTCTTGCCTGTATTTAGACAAGTCTGCTACACAGTGATTATAGGCAAGCTTGATTTCAGAATAAAACCTAGTATCTAAAAATCAAACAAGTTCTGGTGGAGGAAGTCTGTAATTCTAGCATGTCAGAGGTAGGGAACAGATGATCAGGTGCTCAATAGCAGTAAGCTGAAGAATAGCCTAGACTACTCTCTCGGAAATCAGCATAATCCAAAAAAACTTCTGCTTCTCAATGGAAATTCAGTCTTAGTTTTGCTTTCAAAATACCAAGTGACAAAAAGACCATCATGGGAACAAGAGCTGCTAAAATTTCTGAACAAAATTTTTGAAAAATGAACAAATTGGCCTTCTTATTTCTAAAAATGAGAACATACAAGATAAAGATATGGTCGTTAAATTATCCTTCGTGGTATTCCACTAAATATATTTATAAAAATTTGTTATCAAGTATAAAGACTCAAAGTTGAATGGATCTGTACTTTATATAACCATATTTATGCTTATGTCTTCCACTGTCTCTCAAAACATATCCACTAATACACACATATACATAACGCATCTGCATCTATGCCTTTGAGTAACACGTACTCACAGTCATGGCAACACACACAATGGGCTATGCTCTCCATCAGTGATCACTAAATGAGAAAATGCCTTACAGCTCAGTCTCATCAAGACATTTCCTCAACTGAGATTTCATAATATCAGATGATTCTAGTTTGTGTCAAGTTGACACACAAAATCAGTCAATACATTATACAAGAACCAAATGTGTATTTTTCCACAATATGGTATGCTGCTATTTTACAAAAGAGGAGTGCACATACTCCAGAAGTATTTAGATTAGGTAACAAGGGTGGCCCCTGTAAACTCAGTCCTAATATTTCTTTACATTCTCTCATTATGAAAGATTCTCTAAACTGAATAAACTCAGCAACTCATTTGTGATGAAACATAGAAACTGTGAAAACAAAATAAATTTTAAACAACTGAAGCTGCAATGAATAAGGAGTTAATTAGGAAATAAATTAAGAAGTCAAACAAAGAGGGAAAGATTGGAGCACTCTTAGGAGTGTTTACCTGTGAGGCTTACACTGTCTTAGGAAAATAAATACACTGAATTATGTAATAGAAACAATTGTGTCTAATATTGTGAGCTATTGGGCAATATGTCCATAGATTTGAGGAAATAATGCAAGCTACGGTAAAGCAACGACCTTTGGATAATTCTGAAACAGGGTCATTATGGAATAAGTCTTTGATAAAGCAGTCTTTAATTTTTCCAATCTTGAAAGTTTTATTTCAGAGAAATTTAGAAACTGAATTACTAAGAGATACATACATAGATCTAATCCACATGGGAAGTAGAAAAAGACAAGATCTCCTGAGCAAATTGTGAGCATGGGGATTTTGGAGAAAGGTTGAAAGGGAAGGGAGCAGAGAAAAATGTAGAACTCAATAAAATCAATAAAAAAGAAAGAAATTTAATTACTATAGCATTCAAATCTTTTTGCTTTAAGCAAATATTTCTTATTAGAGTTAATAAAATGGTGATAATGAATTAATTCCAAAAGGGACAATAAGCTTAAATTCAATACATTTTTATTGATATTAATCAGCACTCATCATCAGAAATCCATGATTGCAAAAAATCATTACTTTGTATGAGAATGCAAATTTTTCTTTAAAAATTCTTGAGAACATAAATAATTTCTAAAATAAATTTGAAATATAATTATATAATTACTACATACTTGATACATAAAAGATTAATCTCTTCCTGAAGTCTATGTTTCTCCTTAAATTTTAATTTCATATTTTCTGAAGTGATTATTTGAATGTAAAACATGCACTGAAGGCTCATGTTCTCTAGCGCTTTGTCCCTGTCTGGTGATATCGGTTCTGGAAACTGTTAAATCTTTAAAAGCTTGAACCCAGCTATGGGGGTTGGATCTTGGTGGTTATTGCCCACTGTAGTTCTTGTTTGTGTTCTCTTCTTCTTGAATTATGGTATCTTGCAAGACCCTGTAGCTGTTGGATAAGGCAATTCCAGCTTCTGTGTTGGACAATATTGCAATACTTCTTGAGCCAAAATCAGTTTCTAATTCCTATGTTGTTTATAACATAAGCTATGGAAATAGTGGTAGCCCTTAAAGCATCACCACCTTTATTTGATTACAAGAACCCAACTTAAAGAACTAGATATTGTAGTGTGCACTGAGAATGGGAAAACAAGCAGGTCTTTAAACTAACTGTCCAGCTAACCTGTATGACCTAAGGAGGTCTAGGACCATGAGAAAGCCTGTCTCTAAAGCACTGTATAAATCACTTCAGAGATGTAGAGTAATGGGAGTCATCTGGGGGTTGATGTTTCAGGTGTTATGATAAAATTTCTAACAAAATTATTTTAAAGAAAGTCCTCATATAATATATGGCAAGTATTAAGTGATTAGAAGTAGTATATTCAAGAAATAAGTCATCAACTGGAACTGGACAGAGGATTCAGAAGTTGTTCCTAATACTTGCATGATGGGTGACAATCGTCTGTAGTTTCAGTTCTAGCGCATCATAAGGTTTTTGTTTGCACCATACATACACTAATAAAGTGCAAAGATATACATGTAGAAAAAAAACATATACATTCAAAACAAAGCAATTTCCAAGTGAGTTTCAGCTTTGAATCTCTTTCCCAGAGATGGCTTCGTTAATTTGAGTCTTGATAAGTGCGATAATCTGTTTGCTTACTTTAAATTTCTGATAAATTCCTTTACAACTTCAAATAATGGGTCTACTTTCATTTTAGACTGCAAATTATTTACCCAGTCCTGTAATATCAAATAAAATCAAATATGGATCACATTTTTAAGGAAGCTGTCAATATTTATTTTGTTACCACACACATTCTGGTTTTGTGGAAAGAGAAGCTGTGGTAGAAAGTGTGGCTGCCATCTGGGAACATACATGGTGCATAAACTGCACTAGTATAGTATGTACTTTGAAATACTGACCTAGATACTTTCTTAGTGGATAAATAAACTTTAAGAAGCACACATAAGAAGATTGCATGGACCTATTTTTAATAATCTTTATATAGCATGTTATATTTGTGTCAAAATTCCATTTATTCAACAAAATCCTTAAGCTTATAGAAATGGAAAATAATAGTATTCTTCTCATAAATAAACATCACACCAACTTCACTAACTGCCCTAAGGAAGACATTAAGATGTGATTCCTGCTCTCTCAGGCGCAAATGATTAAAAATTTCCAATTACTACAATTATATTTAATTTAAAATTTAGTTTGGTGTGGGAATTCCTTCTGTCTATGTGTTGCTTTCATTGGTTAATAAATAAAGAAATTGCCTTGGCCTGGTATGGCAGAATGTAGGTAGGCAGGAAAAACTAAATATCATTCTGGGAGAAAGGAGGCAGAGTTAGGAAGAAGCCATGGAGCTACAGGAGACAGACATTAGGAATTTTACCTGGCAAGCCACAGCCATGTGGCAATATAAAGATTTATAGAAATGGGTTAAGTTAATATAAGAGATAGCCAATAATAAGTTAGAGCTAATGGACCAAGCAGTGTTGTAACGAATACAATTTCTGTGTGGTTATTTTGGGGGCTAAGCTAGCCAGGCAGCCGTGATAAACAAGCAGGCCCTCCTTCTACAATAGTTTGAATGGTATAATAAACCATGATGCACAAAATATGTAAGATAATGGTTGTGGAGAGAAATACCCTAATAGTTTCTGTGGTTATAATATTTAAAACAATTGTATTCATCTTCTGCCAAAGTGGCAGGATACAAGATCAACTCAAAAAAATCAGTAGCCCTCCTATACACAAAGGATAAAGAAACAGAGACGGAAATCAGAGAAA
>JAQHUG010000319.1:581194-592195 GCA_028555095.1 Dicrostonyx torquatus
TCATTACCCCATTTTTTAATTGTACTCCGTCCTGTCACATTATGGTTACAAGCTTTAGATATTGTCTTAGTTATTTTTCTTACTGCAGCAAAAAAATATTATGACAAATTAAAAAGGAGAAGGATTTCTTTTGGTTTACAGCTATAGAGATAACAGTCCATGATGTCAGAGGAGAGGTAGACTGAAAGCACATTTGTTAAAATCGAGGAATGAAGCAGAGAGCTCAACCTCAAACTCGTTTCAGTCTTTAAACTCTCAAAGACCCCCACAACTGGGCCATATTTCTTAGCCTCTCAAAAAATACCTCATCCTGGAGATCAAGTATTAAAATGCAATACTATGCCAAACATCTAATTTAGACCATTTCAACTTAAGCTACCCAGAACCACCCCCAGCAACGTGTGCAAAATATCATCCTGGCATTGACCTGGTATTGGGGAATACTAATATACAGACATGTTGCTGGAAAGCATGATTTGAATCAGATGTTTAAATCATTATTACAAATGCTGTTTCCATTTATTAAAATATTGTTTATAAAATAAATAAAAGTTCCAAATGATTTTCTTTTAGAATTGAAGATGACTCAAAATGAAAAAAGGGAAATTGTACATCTATGTGTTTATGTGTATATGACACAAATAAACTATCAGTAAACACTGAACTGTTTGACACCTTATTTAGTGAAATGGGATCATGTTACACCCAAGTTATGACACAATGTTTTCTTAACAATTGACCAAGCTTAATTTGAAATCTCACACCACCTATGAAAGCAATTCATTTCTTATTTCTGTAACTTTATACTTTATAACCCCAGCCTTTACCTATTCTGGTTAAAGGAGGTGTTATGTCTATTACTTTCACATGGCAAGGAGAGATTAATTTTGTATCAAACACTCTCGAAATTAGGTCTTTAATTATCTAAGAAAATACTATGATAGGTATTACATTGTAATTTTATATGTCTAAAATTATGACTTTGAAAATTTGGTGTATATCTGCCTGAATCTAGGTCTTTCTGAAGATAAGGCTTGCCTTCTTACTAGCTAGGTCTCTCTCTCTCTCTCTCTCTCTCTCTCTCTCTCTCTCTCTCTCCATCTCCTGTATATCCTTGGATTCTTTCTCTTCCATGAGAAAAATCCAACATAGGAAAACATGAATTTGTAGCTATAACTTTGACATTTATCCTCAATTCTCTAAGCCTGCTTCATTCCTGAATAGCATAAATTGAGATTTCTTTCTTTCTACCATTGGCTACCACTATTACAATGTATATTATTCAGATATTTCCTCTAAATTAAAAGATTTTTTTATAGGAGACAGGGCAGAAATTGCCAAACTCACAGGAAAGTTATCAGTGTGCAAAAGAATGATTCTGTCTGACTTTCCTATGCTATTATAGGTGGTTCCTTACTAACGCTTCTATGGTAGGTAACTACAAGTCCAAGAATCTAGACTAGGTAGGAGTCAATTCTTTGACCTGACATTGTTATCCTATTAGAAGACACTGAAAGGAGGAAATAAAGACATTTGTACACATCTTCCAGCAAAGGTAAGACATATGTAACATGAAAAAAAAAACATATAAAGTAACAAACAGGAAAAAAAAAGCTTAGATCTTACCAGTCTTCACTTGGGCTTCCTTAGCCTAATGCCTGCAGCATGCAGTGTTACGTGATTTCCCTCTGCTTCTGACTAGAACACAATAATATTAGCATTCAGACAGTTCCTTAAAATGTTGCTTGGCAAAAATTAGATTGAGAATCCATAAGTTAATGCTCTGATTTTTCTGGTTGTTGTATGCAAGAGAGTTTACAATTACATTTAAATGGGAAAAAGTACAATAAAAACATTTTATTATGTCATTTATTAGAACATACACAAATGTTCTATAAATTAAAGAGTGGTAAAATGTTGCCATTTATCACTGATATATCTATGAATTGCTTTTTGATTCCTGTATTTCACTTCCTATCTATAATTTTTTTCCTATTTTTCTACACTTTCCTTTATGGCTCAGCTTCACAAAGTTGCATTTCAATACCCAAGCCCTTTCTACAAACAAATCCATTAAACTCTATGCAACAATTACTTATATTTTATATATACTTTAAAATAAAAATTGAGAAACAACAAATAGCATGAAACAATGATCATCATATTTTTCAAAGTAACAGCTTAGATAAATACTAACCTTTTATTTTCTCCTGTCAATGTTTATATTTTCTAACATCAGAATATCTTATACTTGTTTTCATTACCAGGTCAAGTTTCCATTGCAGTCAGACTTGGTGACAACATGTTTTAAGCCATTTACTATTACCACCAATAGCAAAATATCTTAGTTATTGAACTGATCTACAAAATAAGCTGTGATAGCATTGTTTTTAACAAACTTTTACTACTGCACACAAGGCTTGTCTGCGCTCTATGCACTACCATACAGTTCCCATGCTTCGGGCTAGGGGATGGAGGTTGAAACACAGAAACACATACAGACAGACGGACAGAGATACAGAGACACAGACCTCTAGTCACTGGTAAGAAGCCTTTTATTCAATAGCACCATAGAGGCTTATATACCCAACAGTCAGGTGGGCCAACAGGCAAGGTACGGCAACACATGCTCCTGAAGCACAGCTTTCAGTAATTCAAATCAGAAGTAAAGAGCTCTATCAGGGAGGAGCAGCTGGAGGACCAGACTCCAAATGGTCCCAAAATTCTACAGCTATTGTTCTTAACCATAAATAAGAAATATGTGTGTTCACTGAAACTTCTTCTGTTTACAGTTCCATATTTGAGAAAATGCCTCAAGATTTGTGGAATGGAGAGCAAGACGCTGATACCCTGGACTGTAATGCTCAACTTATAAGGATAGTGTCTAAATTCTTTGGTATAAATAAATAAAAAAGGAAGGAACATGAAGGAAGAATTAAGGGGAGCTGAGAAAGGAGTAAGTAAAAGCTTCCTTTCTACAACTCAGCCTTATAGAGTAAGACATTAGAGTACTCAGAAACCTTCAAGGCATAATGTTGGCGGTGGAAGAGTCAAGAACAAAAATATCAGATAAAGGCATGGTTAATTATACTTAATATTGATTTTTTTATAAAAATATTGAAAATACACAATTATAGTTTGATTTTCAATGCTATTGGCCATGAGTTTTATTTTTGAGACACAAAGAAATGAACTGGACTGCAGAGATGAGACAATCTTGGAAAAGGGGCAATAATGAAGAGAATGAGGAGAGCATGGCCTGACTGGCAGGGTAAAAAAGCCTCAGAATGCCACACTAAATGTGTGGGGAAGGCTGTAAAACCTATCCTAGGTAGAGCATTACCCTTATAAAAACGTCCTTAGAGAGTAGATACTCATTCTTTCATGAGCACTGTCTGCTTTGGTTGGCTTAATGTAAGGAGAAAATTGAAAACATATGATAGATAAACCTAAGGAGATGAACAGTACTTGCTGCTCTACCCACAGTCGTTTTTGTGATGGATGAAGCAGGTTGAGGTTATCCAGAGTTCAAGTGTATGACACTGAACAAGTAGAGCAAAGACACAGTTGGTTTGTGTGATTCAGCGGATTCAAAAATTTCCTGTTATACAGTTTGGGAATCACAAAGCTTTGTATTTATTACTTATCCTATAAATTCCATAATGTAGTTTCCCTGTTTTGCCCCTTTGAGCAATGCTTGCAGCAGCATTTCACAGGCTCCACTGGAGTAACTGAAAAAGTCTACAGGACATTTGAATATGACTGAAGCTCAGCCTCAGGATTCCATAAGGAAAAGATATATCATATCATAAGCACCTAATTTTTCTTACAAATTTAATATCCAGGCACAATGTAAAGAAATAAATATACTAGTGTAAACAAACTTACTTAGTCAAATGAAATTTAATTGAAGCAGAAGGTAGAAATTTGAAATAATGTAAAAGAGAAGAAGATGAAGGATTAGAAACAACAGAAAAGACAGAACAATTAGGGAAAAAGGGACCAAAGTAATCAAGTTGTACTGTTTTCTATCCATTTTGTCATATTCAGTTGTCATATTCAGTGAGTATTATGAGCCTAGTGACATATATAATCTCAGAATGGTCACCAAATGATTACAAATACAGTATGAAGTCTTAGAGCTCTAATGAATTCTTCAAGATATTGTCCTTATTTCTCAAGAAAGGAATTCAAAACTCCATATACTCCTGCTAATTGTAACATCATGGTAACACTGAGATATTTGGCAAATGAATCAATATCCATCGCTAACACAAATGAAGTCTTTTAAATCAGAGTGGTGGGGACAAGGTTTGGCTTTACTGCTTCTGTTGCTAAATTTCTTTCATCTTTATGTCCTCTCGATTATAGAGAGAACACCTAGGCATAGCTGGGGGTCCACCACCAAAGGCTCTGTGGGACCCTTGATTCCAGAGCCCATTCTACTACAAAAGATGTTTCCTTATGCTGCTTTAAGAATTCTCAAAGAAATAATGATTTCCATGTTTATACATTTTGCTGATTTATATACACAAATCAGTTCATATGACTGGCTGATTATATTTGTAATATTTAAATTAACATTAGCATGTATATACATATATACATATACAGAAGCAGATAATTTGTTTAAAACTTAAAGAAAAAACTTTAAAACTTTCTAGAAAAAGTATAAGAATGCAAGTGGTGTTTGATATAAAGGTAGTTCAATATTATTTAACAAAGATTATTAGGAAAATTGTTTTCTTTGCGTGATGTCTAATTTATTGTAACATGAACTATCTCTAAAAAATATGCTTCATACTGTACTGGGTATATTTAAAGCTATTTCAAGGCTTTATACTTCCTAATCTTCAATAGTGAATTTCAGACACACTCAAAAACTATAAAATATCAATATGTGATTATTTGAGTGATCAATAATGTAAAGGAAAATAATGTAAAGGAAGACACCAAAATATAAAATAAAATAACAAAAGGTATATTGCAGAGTACTTTGTGTTCCACACCTATTTATCAAAAGGACTTTTATGAAAATTAAAATAAGCAAGCTAAACTGAAAAACACTAAATGTAAGATGCTTTGCCTCCAACTGGGTTCAGTTAACAATTTCCTAGATACTATATTTGGATATAAACTTGAGTGTTTCATCTGCATATCCACACAGGTATCCTCAAACAATATCACTCAACAGGATCAAGCCACAGATTAATTTGGTATTTCTGTTTTTGAAGCCAGAAATATGAAGTTTAATGTTCTGTCTTTAGCTTTCAGGAATCCAAAATTTATGAATGTTGTTAATACAACACTATTATTGTTTGTTGATCAGTCTCCAACTTAAATACTCAGCAATAATTTATAAAGAAAAACATTGTGAAATCTCATGACATTTAGAGTATGTTCATAATTTTAAAATAGGCCACATTTGTAGGTATTATTCTTTGCCACATATGGTCCATCAATTGTAGATTGAACATATTTGTGATGTGCAGATACTAAGGCAGGTGCTCTCTATGTTTACAGTGTCCGTTCACAGCTCTAAGATCCTTCCTAAATACTCAAGTGATGCTAACTGTTAAGCTTCTCACCATGGTTCTATTGCTTAATAATACATGTTCAGCCTGCATACACACAGAGGAAAATGTGATTGTTTGAGGTATCAGTGTAAATCATTACTCTCCCAATTCTGTGCCCCACTCCAACATATGGCAGCCCCTAGCACCAGGCAGCAGCAATCTAGAAAAAAAATTAAATACCAGCTAGGCAGTGGTGGAGCACGCATTTTATCCCAGCACTCAGCAGAGGCAAGTGGATCTCTTGTGAGTTTGAGATCAGTCTGGTATACAAGAGCTAGTTCTAGGACAAGCTCCAAAGCTACAGAGTAACCCTGTCTCGGAAAAAAAAAGTGATTATCTGAGGTACTAATTACTAGCTGAATACCCTGGCTGTCTCATCATTAGCCAAGGGGACACATCCTATGCCTCATCCCCATATACCACCACCTTCAGTAAACAGGAAGAATAATCCTTTCTGTCAAGCCTCACTATCCCCAGATGCATCTGCCACCATCAAATCCACAGGCTACACACACACCTACCTGGAGGAAGATCACAGCGGTCACCTACAACGATTGGAGAAGAGATGAAACCAGAAGAAAATGGGTTTAAAAATAAATTTATGAAGATGACAGAGGCCCTTAAAAAGGAAATGAAAAATTTCTTAAGAAAATGGAAAAAAAAGACAGATAATTGAAAGAAATCAATAAATCACTTTTTAAAATCAAGAAAAAACTATTAATCATTTGAAAGAGTTCAAGACTTGAAAATTGAAATAAAGGCAATAAAGAAAACACAAACAGGGAATTCTGGATATGGAAAATCTTGATAAATGAGTAGAAACTACAGATACTAGCATAATCAACAGGATTCAAGAGATGGAAGAAAAAAATCTCAGGTTTTACAATTTGATAGATGAAATAGATTCACCGGTCATACAAAATGTCAAATCCAGGAAATTCTTAACCCAAAACATTCAGGAAATCTGGGATACCATTAAAAAAAAAAACAGATGATAAAATTGAAGAAAGAGAAGAATTCCAGCTCAAAATCACAAAAAATATATTCAATTATGTCATATGAGACAACTTTCTCAACCTAAAGAAGGATATGCCTTGGAAATTACAAGAAGCTTAAAGAATATCAAATAAACTCCACAAAAAGTTTCCATGCCATATAAAAATCAAAACTCATACAGAATAAAGAGAAATATTAAAAGGTGTGAAGGAAAAAGGCAAAGAAACTAATAAAGGCAGATCTATCAAAATTATACCTGACTTCTTAATGGAAACTTTGAAGGACAGAAGGTCCTGGACAAATGTTCAGAAGACACTAAGAGACCACAGATGCCAGCCCAAACTGCTATACTCAGCAAAGCTCCCAATTATCATAGATAGAGAAAACAAGGTGTTCCATGACAAAACCATATGTGCACAATACATACCCACAAAACCAGCCACACAAAAACCATTAGAAGGAAAATTCTGACTCAAGGAAGGTAGCACACCCATAAAAAAACAAACAAACAAACAAACAAAAACCAGGCAATAGATAGCCTCACACCAGCAAACCCCAAAGAAGGGAAATATGCAAACACTTCCACCACCACCACCAAAACTAAGAATAACCGAAATTTACTATCAGTGGTCATTAATATTTCTTAATATCAATGGACTCAATTTTCCTCTAAAAAGACACAAAATATCAGAGCGGGCTTGAAAACAGATCCCATTCTTCTGCTGAATACAAGAAACACATCTCAACTTCAAAGACAGATACTACCTTAGAATGAAGGCTTGAGAAAGATGATCTAATCAAATGTACTTAAGAAACAAGCTGGTGTAGCTATCCAAATATCTTATAAAATGAACTTCAACCTAAAATTAATCAAATAATATGAAGAAAGACATTACATATTCATCAAAGGAAAAAATCAAAATGAATACTCAATTCTGAACATCAAGTTCTCAAAAAAAATGACACCCATATTTGTAAAAGAAACATTACTAAAGTTTAAATGACACATCAAAACATACACACAAATAGTGGGAGACTTCAACTCCCTACTAGCACCAAAGGACAGATCAGCCAGACAGGAATTTAACAGAGAAATAAGGGAACTAACAGATGTTTTGACTCAAATGGACTTAACAGCTATTTAACTTCTCAGCACCTTAGGGAACCTACTATAAAATTGGCCAAAGTTACTTGGTAACAAAGTAAACCTCAGCAGATACAAAGAATTTTGAATAGCCCCCTGTTTCTTCTTTTTTTTCTTTTTTTAGATGCTTTGACACAGGGTTTCTCTGTGTGGATTTGGTGCCTGTCTTGGAACTAGATCCTATAGGCCCTGCTGGACTTGAACTTTCAGAGATCTGCCTGTGTCTGCCTCCCAAATGTTGGGATTAAAGCAAATCCCCAGTATTTTATTGGATCACTATGGCTTAAAATTAAAATTCAACAACACTAATTACAGAAACTCTACAAACTCATGGAACATTATGCAACTGAATCATCACTGTGACAAGGAAGAAATAAAGAAAGTATTTAAAGTCTTCCTAGAATTTAATGAAAATGAAATCATAACACACCCAAAATTATGAGACACTATGAAAGCAGAGCTAAGAGGAAAGTTCATAACATTTTGGGAATTTATTCTATATAGATGTACATCTTCGTAGACCGAGATGGAGGGGGGAGGGCCTTGGGCTTCCCACAGGGCACGGGGAGGGCCGTGGGGTAGTGAGGGAGCGGGAGGGCAGGGAACAAGGGGAGTAAATGTAAATTTTTCTTTTAACAATAAAAAAAAACAAACAAACAAAAAAAGAAGTTGGAGAAAAATCACACTAGCAACTTATCAGCACACCTGAAAGCTCTAGAATAAAATGACGCAAACTCATCCAGGAAGAGTAGATGCCAGGAAATAGTCTAATACAGGGCTGAAATCAATACATTAGAAACAAAAAGAGCAATGCGAAGAATCAATAAACCAAAGAGTTGGTTATTTGAGAAAATCAACAAGATAGACAAACTATCCAAAGAGCAGAGAGAATACCTCAATTAATAAAATCAGAAAGGAAAAGGGAGATATAACAACAGACACTGAAAAAATTCAGCCCAGGACTCCCAAGGAAGTAGGCCAGAATGAGAGACCTCTTCAGGTCCCTGCATGGGTCTGGAACCTCTGAGAAAGTAGGACTGAGTCAGGACCTCAGCAGGTCCCGGTGTGAGACTGGGACCTCCCAGGGAGTAGACTGGAGCTAGAGACCTCTGCAGACTGGGCCTAAGTCAAGGATCCACATGGTAGAGGGACCAGACCAGGAATATCTACGGAAACAGTTCTGAGCCAGTGAACTCCACCAGAGGAGGCATGAGGCAGCAAACTTCACAGGAGCAGGTACAAGGTAGCGACAATGTGGAAAACAACCCCAAGTCAGAGAACTCTGCAGGACCAAGAGCATGTACAAGGGTTCCACCACTGAGGGAGCAAGCCAAAAGCAGAGACCTCTGCCAGACTGGGCATGAATTAGCAAACTCTGAGGTAGCAGGCCTGAGCCAGCAACATACACTGGAACAGGCCCAATTCAGTGACCTCCACCGGAGCAGCCCTCAGCCAGTGAACTCTGCCAGGGCAGAACCAAAACAGCAACCTCAGCAGAAAGAGCCCCAAGCAAGGAATCTTCATGGGATCAGGCCAGAACAACCCTTGGCATTGCAGAATGAACACAGGGAACACCAAGTGACATCAAGGAACACAGGGTAACCAATGTGGTGACGGGAAACCTGGTCCTGACTATACCATGAGGAAAAGTCATCTGAGCCATACATTCACTGACACCTGGAAGATTTATCAACAGAGTCAAAGACAGGTCCTACTACACAAATCAGAGGAAAAGATGTGTAGGCAAGGTAAGAAAACACACAACACCACAAAGAGCAAAATGACACCAGAAAAAACTAGTGGCCCTACTACAGCAAGTCTAAAACAACCAAATACAGTGAAACAGAAAATGAACAAAAAACAAAACAAAAACAAACAAACAAAACTATGGAAGAATTATTGAGGCCCTTAAAGAGGACATGAAAAATTCCCTTAAAGAAATGGAGAAACAGACAAACAAAGAATTGGAAGCCATTAGAAAATCCCTTAAAGAAAACCAAGAAAAAGCAATCAAACACACGAAAGAAACTATACAATACTAGAGAACTGAACTGGAGACAATAAGGAAAACACAAGCTGAGGAAGCTATAGAAACAAAAAGCATGAGAAAATGATTAGGAACCAAAAATGCACGCATTAACACCAGACTACAAGAGATGGAAAAAGGATCTTAAGTTCTGAAGATACAATAGAGGATATAGACTCATCAGTCAAACAAAACATTAAATCTAACAAAAGTTTAAGCCTAAATATCCAGGAAATATGGGATGCCATGAAACTACCAAACCTAAGAACACTAGGTATAGAAGAATGAAAAGAAGCCCAACTCAAAAGCACAGAAAATATATTTAACAAAATTATAGAAAACTTTCCCAAACTAAAGAATGATATGCCTATAATGATACAAGACACTTACAGAACACCACATAGAGTAGATTTAAAAAGTTCCCTCACCACATAATAATCAAAACACTAAGCATAAAAAATGAAGAAAGAATATTAAGAGCTGCAAAGGAAAAAGGCCAAGTAACATATGAAGGCAGAACTATCAGAATTACACCCGAATTCTCAGTGGAAACTATGAAATCTAGAATGTTCTGGTCAAGCGTTTTAAAGAGGAGACCACGGATGCCAGTCTAGACTACAATACCCAGCAACCACCATAAAAAGGCAAAAAAAAATATTCAATGACAGGACCAGATTTAATCAACACCTAGTCACAAACCCAGCCCTTCACAAAGTACTAGAAGGAAAACTCCAACCCATGGAATATGGCTATATCAAGAAAATACAGACATCAATTGATGATCTCACAACAGCAAACCCCAAGGAATGGAAAAACGCACAAAATAACATCACCAATAATGAAAACTAAAATAACAGAAAATAGAAATCACTGATCATTAATAACCCTTAACATAAATGGACTCAACTCATCTATGAAAAGACACAGGATAACAGATTGAATATGAAAACAGAATCCATCCTCCTACTGCATACAAGAAACACACCTCAATCTCAAAGATGGACATCAGCTCAGATAAAGGGTTAGGAAGAAATTTTTCAATCAAATGTACATAAGAAACAAGCTGGTGTAGGTATCCTAATACCTAACAAAATAGACATCAAACTAAAATCAATCAAAAGAGACAAAGAAGGACATTTTATATTAGTCACTAGAAAAATCCATCAAGAGTAAATGTCAATATTGAACATATATGCCCCAAATACAATGGCAACCTCATATGTAAAAGAAACACTTCTAAAGCTTAAATCCCACAATTA